>ML213590.1:1295008-1590225 GCA_004379715.1 Crucibulum laeve
ATGGGTTATATTACATGCCCGTTACCCATACTATCTGCTCCGTCGGCCTTCACCGCCTTGTCCTCCTGATGTTTCTTCAACGCATCTATAACCTCTGGTATAACATCCCTATCGACATTCTTTCCCCATAGAATATCTAGATGCTCGTAAGTGTGTAGACGTTTCGCCATAGTATGCTCGGGCAGTTGTGCGAGCATGGTATCGATATCGACGAGGCTATCACAGTCACCATAAAGTAAAACAATAGGGGTGACAATGTTGCGAGTGGGGAATCGAGCAGGGCGATATGAGCTGACTGAGGTCCTTGTTACAGGCGGCATCACATCGTCATCGTACATCTGGAAAGCGGCATTGCGCATGATCTGGAACCAGTGCACGACCGACTTGACCGATGCAAACGAATATAGATGGGCATAAGCTGCGATTTTCTGGTTGGTGGAGATATTCTTGCTATGCCAGTTGAACAGCCAGATGAGAGATTTGTCGATTACTTGGGCGAATATAGGCGGATAAATTATAGACTGCCACATCGTGGCAGAGGATAGTATTGATTTCCGTCCGAAGAAGAGGAATAGGAGTGTCGGTCTGAAAGCTGTTTAGAAAGTGAGCTTGGCAGGTGGTAAGGAGAGCTTACGATGCTTTCATGAGTCCATCGACAATGGGTGCCGCGAGTCCAGCTGGACTCATGGCAGGGGCGAGGGCAATAAACACGTTCACCTTCAAATTAAGTTGAGGATGTATACTGAGTGCGGCAAAGGCTTGGGCTGTTCCCTGGCTGAAGCCAATATAGCTCAGCTTGGGTGAGCGCGTAACATCGAGGATATATTCGATGGAGTCGGGAATGTCATGCCAGGCAAAGTCGTCGATACTAGAACGAAAAGTGAGCATAATGAAGACTTCGGTAGTGAGTTATGGTATGAACCTATAATCCCAGAATTTGGCAGAATTTGGGCCGTGATGAATCGACTTTTTTGAGTATTTGTTTCCCCTATCGCGGAATGTAAGCGGAAAGAAGAGGCTCCGGGATTGGGACTCACCTATTATTTCCAAACCATACATCATACCCTTGCTCTACTAAGACAAATGGCAGCGCACGCTCACGGTCGGTCAGGCAGACCCACACCTCGCTGTTCATCAACAGGCCGTGATGAAGGTAGACAACTGGTTTTCCCGTGCTTGTTCCAGGATTAGACTTCTTTTCTCCTTGTTTCGACGGTAGACGGTGGAGACCGAGAAGATACCCATCTTTGGTGAGGACGACATGCTCCTCGTGGGTATAGCCGTAGATAGCGCACAGTTCGCCAAAGTCCTTTGCATTCAGGACGCGATCTGACGCGCGTTTCTCCTCTGTCTTCTCTTTTACCTGTCCTCCGACATCGTAGAATAGAGCACGAGAACGTCGGTAGAACCAGTTGATAACAACTTTAGGAAGAAGGAGAGTGATGGTGTGTATAAGAGCCTCGAAGGCCACGAAAGTGAATCCAAGAGCGACTGCAAAGTATTCGGTAAAAGAGAGCCGTCCTATTAGCGGAACGTGGGGCATTATTATAGGGTGTAGATGGTAGAGTCGATTGTCTGGTGGAAACGCATATAAAGGGTTAGCAAAGGGTTAGCCAAGAAAACCCAGAAATCACAGGCTAGGATAGTTACATACAGTAGATTTACAAATCGGAGAAAGTTGTTTCAGAGTCGGACGATGCTATGCTTTTTATTACTTGGGATGAGGTAGTGGTAATAGAAATAGATAGAGACGGGGCCAGAGAACATGAATTGAAGTGGCAGTGGAGAGGAAAGCGAGTTGAGTTAGACTGAGGAACCCTGCTTTGGGGTTAGGGCGCGTTACGTCATCGTTTTCTCTTTCCCCCACGTTTCTGCTTTCCCTTGCTTACTGGCTCACCCGTTGCTGCACTGCGCACAAAACCACCCTTCTGCAACGCGTCTTTCGCAACGTCTGAGATTCTCTTCCAACGGTCTGAACCCAGCTGCACTCCTCCGTACCACCGCGACACAACAACCACCACGTTCTCGTATCCCGAAAGTCCCAGCAAACGCGACAACCGGTCACCGCTCCCATTTTCTCCTCCATCATGCTGTCCTACCATTATTCGCGGCGGCTCTGAGCACGAGTCTGTCGTGCGGTAAGCGTACATGCAGTGGGTCGCTTTCTTAAGAGCCGGTAAGGATGTGAGATGGTTGAGGAAGACGGGGAACGCCGAGGATGTCGGAAGGGCAGAGGCGTGCGCTAAGAATATCGATTTGCGGTCTTTAATGCGGTCTGAGGCAAATATTGGATGCAGCCATTCCGAGTCTTCCATTGCTAACGCGCAGAATAAGATTAAAGATCAGTTATTGGATGGGGGGCGAGCAAAAGGCAACACACTGCAGTTATTCAGCTGACCCTCTGTATGCGGTGTCGACACATAACTTCTTCGTCGTTGGCCGCCCCAGCCAGAGTAGAGCCATGCTGGACGAAGAATGATCTTTATGATTGGTGCCAGCATAGGCCGGAGATAAGTCATGGATGCTTGCAGAATCCAGATGCCTGCTGCAATCAGGCGGAATGTTGCCGCGATGAGTCCGAATCTATTTTCGACGGCGTCGAATCAGCAAGAGCCATGTGTATGTCCGCAAGAAGCTCAATTCGTTTACAGCTCCTTTGTAGTTAAAGAGCTCTATATGGAGACTCCAAGAGATGATGGTTGAAGTCAAGCACGTTGGTTAGAAGATGGTGCCGTTTAGGAAGCCTCTGCCCATCATGCTGTAGATGCTGCTCGTTACGGTGATCCGACAATCAACCTCGCGGTCTGCAGCGCCTGACCCCTCCTTTACGAACGCAATAATCTCGACACCCTCATACCTATCCATCTATAGTTTACCCAAAACCCACGGTCTAACCAGCACCATATGACTATACTCTGCTGGCGCTACCTGAGCATTATAAGTAGCGGAGGTATACCATGAAGGATTCGGTTTGGTCCACAACATCTAGAGTCTCTTTCCAACAAATCTTTATCTTCCTAACCCCCGTACACTGCAATGCGTTCGTAGTGGGTGCCACTATCGATGTCTGCACTTTAGCTAAATCTTGTTCTCGCTTTTACAGGTCTCATCATCCGTGAAGACCCACCTTCTGTCGGCGACTACATTGCAAATTATATTTGCAAGAGGTATGTTTCCTATAATTATTTCAGGCTCCATGTACTTACAATTGCTGGTAGAATCAACGAGTTTGCTCCAACGGCTGAGAAACCATTTGTGTTAGGTTTGCCCACAGGGTCATCGCCGATCCCGACATATAAAGCTCTCATTCAATTGGTGAAAGCCGGGAAGCTAACGTTAGTCAGTTCCCCGCCTGACAAGGTATATATGCTAAATATATTTGCAGGTTCAAGCATGTCGTTACTTTTAACATGGACGAATATGTTGGCCTTCCTCGCGACCACCCTGAATCATATCATACGTTCATGTTCCGTGAATTCTTCTCTCATAGTAAGTTGCAATGTACTGGGTTACCTCTTTCAATAACTTACAATCTTCTGCAGTTGACATTCCTCCTTCCCAAGTGAATATCCTAGACGGAAATGCCGAGGATCTGGTGGCAGAATGCAATGCCTACGAAAAACGCATCAAGGATTCTGGGGGCATCGAGCTTTTCCTAGGTGGTATCGGAGAAGACGGTCACATTGCATTCAATGTAAGTGAGTTCCATGCCTCTTTCACTGTTCATCCATTCACCGCATAATTTGTAGGAACCTGGTTAGTTGCGCGATTACGGTGGTTCAATAATTACCAACTCTTTTTCAGGATCTTCACTTGCATCAAGGACGCGTATCAAGACGCTCGCATACGATACCATCCTTGCGAATGCACGCTTCTTCAACAACGACATTTCTGCCGTTCCTAGAATGGCGCTGACGGTCGGTGTCGCCACCGTCCTTGATAGCAAGGAAGTAGTCGTTGTTGTCACAGGTCTCAGAAAGGCCCTGGCTCTCAGCAAGGCCATTGGTTAGTCCCAGACTTTATTTCCGTAATTGCCTGTCTAATTGCCATTACATTCTTTCAGAGGAGGGAGTCAATCATCTTTGGACCCTTTCCGCCCTCCAAATGCATCCATGGGCTCTTATCGTTGTGGACGAAGATGCTACCTCTGGTCTGTATCTTGCTCCGCTTTCCAGTTGTTGCAGCAGTCTCTTATATGCCAATGATACTCTAGAACTGCACGTCAAGACAGTCAAATACTTCAAGTCCATAGAGATGGTTCAAGATGAAGTAGAGCGTACCCAGGCTGAGCTCAAGAAGAGGGGAAAGATAGCTGAAGAGCAGATTGGAAGCATGGAATAGATGGTTTCTTGCCTTCTATGTTTGGATTATAGGAAAGGTGGGAATTCATGGGGATAGCAAAGTATTTGGATCATTGGGGTGTACCGGAAATATCAGTAGCCACTTTAGATATAATGGTCGTGTTGCCTCAAACATTCCGCGTTGTTGTGCAATTAAACCATTTAAAGCTAGTATAACAACTTATGTCTCTAATCAGCTGTAGATGTAGAGCTTCAGCATTAGTATACCGTAATATGTAATATACACAGTTTTAATGCTTAGGGTGTGGCCGGTAAGTTCAGATAATTCAAAAGAGCCCAGTTCAGAAATAGAAGACACATTAGACGTATACGTGCTAAAAATAGACCTCCCCCACCCCCCGATTGTGAAAAATCCTCAGGAAATGCCAGCTAAAATATTAATAGTACCTGAATATGTGCATTAGTTATGAGAATAAAAAAGTCTAGACGTTACTAACATCGCATGTCAGATATTCGCAGAATGAAGAGCAAGAGAATTCTCATGAGACCAGTTAGCCCAAAGCGCCAATAGACCCGTCGAGAACATATTTTCTGACTCAATCGATTGGTGTTAAATATCTTTAAAGATGTCAAAGCGCCTGTCGTCACACATCGCGCTGCTTTTTATTGAACTTAAAGTAATAGCGACGGTACCAGTACGCCCACTTCCACCACTACTACCAGACGAGCAGTGACACCAGCAATGATATCCAATTGTAGGCGATATTCCTTGACGCTGAGGAGTCAAATTTGTGCATAGCGTGTTATGAGTGCTAGCAGTTATTATTAAGGCAAGCTTATGGGATAAAAATTCGACAGAAAATATCAAAGTACATACTTTAAAGATGACATGGCATACGGCTGTCGGCAGAGGCGTATACATGAAACCGTTACATGATTAATAAGGGGCAATAAAATCTTTACGGAAGCCCATACAGAACAGAGAACTCAAGTCATCCATGTTTAAACACAAAGGTCGTCGATGAGGATATCCAAAATAACACAAAAGTCTATTACAATTATAAAAGCTACATTAATGAGAACTGCGAAAGCATTTTGAAAACAGCGACTGACACGACTCAACTCCTTCCTTTCTGATCCTTAACCCATTCGTCTACATCGTCTTTCTGCGTCTCGATTGCATGGGTGGCCCGTAGATGACGTCGCAGGTCATACGCTCGACTGAAAACGTAACCACAATTGGCAGATGTGCCAACAGTCTTTTCGAGCACTTGAGGTGAAACAGCCGAAACGGTGAGTAAATCATCTGGAAGGTGTGGATAGGGACAGCGGAGCATCTTCCCGCTGGCAACAGCAGCCCTTGCATGTTTAGCATAGCTATATCCGGTAATCAGATCAATGTTGAAAGTGTCGTCTGGGCTGTCTGAATCCTCCGAATCCTCTGAATGTGATGAACTGGAGGTCGGCGGAGCATGAGCTCGAGCAATATGTCTCTGCAGAAGATGTTTATAGCCATATGAGCGACCACATTTATCGTGGGTACAAACGAAATCTCGACGGCCAAGATGAGTAACATTGTTGTGGGTGGTGAGGGCCTTTTTCTGTAGATAATATTGTCAGCACTTGAAAATGATGATTGCTAAATGTACTAACCGATTTGAAATCTTTCCCGCAGCCATCAACTGCACATTTCCAATCCCGACCTATCTCACCACCTCTGCGCTTCTTGCGAAGAGGTTCGTCTTCAGCCTCATTGTCAGACCCTTTAGCTACTGCATAAATATCTTGTTCAAGCTCTTGCTCTTCATGTAGTTTCTGATGCGCACGAAGTCCTTTTTGAGTGGAAAAGGTACGTTCGTTGCAGGAAGGATGCGGACATGTGGGGAGGTGGGCGGTCCGCATATGATGCTGCAGAGCTGTCCACGTCGCAAAATAGGTCGGTCCTCCACCAGATTGAGCCAGGCATGTGTGATGAATACATGTATACCTTTTATCTACCGGGAATGAGATTTTACTAAAGAAAAGGAAAATGTTTGAATTACCATCATGGATCTTTACATGCGCTCGCAAGTGTTGGTTGGTTGCAAAAGATTTTGTGCATCCTTCGTGCTTGCATGGATATGGTTTTGTGCCAGGAGGCGCATGAGTTGAACATATATGGGCTCGTAATTGATGGTGCTTGGCAAATGCTTCATTACAGCCTTCTTCAACACACTAAAAGAGAAATAAGTAAAGAGCCATCACTTTGGGGAGAACTTAGTCACAAACAGTGAATGGTTTCGCGCCATTATGCCAGTCCATATGATTTCGTAAGTGTTGTGAGGTCCAAAATCGCTTGGTGCAATCCAGCTTGTCACAGACGAAAGGCCGAGCAGATTCGGGAAGATGAGTACGAGCATGTGCATGTAAATGCGTTTCTCGCAAATATGATTTGCTGCATGATTCACAAACAAATGGACGCTATATCAAGATGAGTCATAGTCCCTCATATATGAAAGAATAGAAGAAGTACCTGTCCTGTGTGAGATCTCTTGTGTTCTGCTAACCGCGACGGTTTCGTGTAAGCCTTGTCGCATCCCGCATGAGTGCATAGATACCGTTTCTTCGTATGAGGCATAAGTACACCATTGACCAGAATAGGCATTTTGAGTTGGATTTTGCTCGATGATGGACCAGCGTCGCACTCAGAATCGGTAGGGGCATAGCTAGAGAGTTCTGGGCTGGAAGTAAGGCGTAACACCAAAGGTGTATCTTCACTGATTGCCTTGCGTTTCCCAAGGGCAGTGGCAGACTGCAGCGTTGTGACCGTCTGTAATCCAGCGGAGAAAACCATGTTAGAATACAAGTAGGAGTTTGTTGAACACACTGCAAGTTAGAGGCAGGAAAGCGTTGGCTTTGGCAACGATCTGTGAAAATAATACTGTCAAACTACTGTCAATTTATACTAGGTGTGACAGAAACGCGTCGCGTAACAATGTGACAGGTCGTGGAATTGCTCAACCATTGCTTAGTCAGCCATTATCCACCTCCGACCAACACCGTCGCTCCCATCATCGTCCAGAACAGCGAGCGAGCACTCTTTTACGTCGTGACGAATGCGTTAGAGGCTTACATTATGTCCGACTCGAAGGATCTCCGTCTGCGTATTCTTTTCACCATAAATAGCTCCCCTCAGTACATCCTCGCGCGATCCCATCTGCCCGTCCCAGTTGTTTTGATTCCTGCAAGCCACCATACGCCACCCAGCGCAGAATCCGGCACATCCACCTCGTCGGTCGCGTGTCCGTCATATGGAACCGTCTCTCTGAAGAAATGTTTAGACACTATTTGCCAGTCAAGTCCAGAACTCGTACAGGACACCACTCGCGATTATTCTGTCTACGTTCTTGACCCCCTCGAGTCCAACGCGGCCCCTGCACAAGTCCACATTTCCTACTCAAACTTAACTACTTCATCTGCGCCCTCTCAAGACGGTGTTGGAGCGCAACCTCGTGGAGTAGCAGTTGGTCTCGGACTAATGTCGTGGGCTTTACAGGCTAAAGAAATAGATTCAATCCCCGTGGTTGGTTCCGTGACCAAACAAGCTACAGGTTTAGAAGCACTGGAAGTGATATTTGCACTCAGGGAGGTCCGTTCACACATGTTCTTTGCCTGTGTTGTTACTTTATGCTCAACAATGCCATCAGACTGTTGCGATGGATAAAGCATTGCTACCCGTGACTGTGAAATCATGGAGTCAGCCCTCTAGAGCACCATCTGCTGGATCGAGCTCAAAGAATAACTCTCAACTCGTACCTGAATCTGTATGTATCACAATTTTATTGCTTGCATTTATCTCACGAAGCACGGTGCCCCGATAGATGTCGCACACGTCCACTGCTGCAGCGGCCAAACTATCCTCCTCATCATCATCAGCTTCCACCTCTCCTTCATCCGTCTCTTCAACCATGAATACTCTGGCAACGCTCGCATCTATTCATTTACGGACCAAAACGAAGACAAAACCAAAGAAGATACCTAAAGCTTCTACCATCCCAGTTACGGAATCCGATAAACTTATGAGCGCCCCGGAAACGTACTACATCGGACCTGTAAAGAAGAAAGGGAGGCCTAAGGGTTCAATCGAATACCGGCCTCCCGTAACTCGCGAGAACATAAACGCCGTAGCTTCAGGCTCTGGGATCAAATGTTGCGATGAAGAAGTGATAGTGGTTGAAGATAGACATAGCGACGTGGGTGGTCTATCCTCTAAGACTCGTCACTCAGAAACTGCTCCGAAGCAGAAGCCCAAGAAGCGTCGCTCGCAACACAATATTCTCACCCCTCCATTTTCTACAGCGCCCCTTATTAGAGGTCACCCTGATCCTGACCCTCCTCCCCCTTCTGTTCCGTCTGTTGACAATCCAGAACCCACTCTCCTTGACCTTCTTGCTATTATAACTGCGACATCACCTCCAAGCGGAAGCACACAAAATGCTACCTTACTGTCAGTCCTAAATGCAATTGATGCTGGAGGACCATCGAGTTCGAACTCGAAACCCAATCCTGCTTTAATTGCAGCGATCAAACAGCTGTTATCGGTGTGCTCGACATCAAACACAGACCCGTCGGCATGTCCTATCACACCACAGCAGAGCACTGCTCAGGATGATGAGGTTATTGTCTTAGACAAAGAGAATGTGAATCCTACAGCTTTTCGTCGGCGAGCCGAAAGGGAGTATCAGGAAGCAAAACTGAATGGCTCGAGTTCTGCTCATCCTGTTGACCTAGATGCTCCCTTCAAGGAGTCACAGGAGCGGGTTTCCTATGGTCGTGGACTTAGTAATAAATTAGATGAGAACTCGCCGCCGAAACACGCCACCGCTACGTCTTCTAGCAGAGCATCAGAAGGTATCAGGAGAAAGCGCACATTGAGCGATTTCATGGAGGAGCGGGATTCTGGAAGGTCTAGAGGTACGAGTAATGATCGAGAACGTGCTGAACGACGAGATGGACATCGACATCGACAAATCTCTTCCTATGAAAATAGCTCCAGGCATTATGCAAAGGTTCTTCACTTCAATCAACAAAGACCAGGTCCCACAGGCAACTCGTATTATCCCACTGGAATAGAACCATGGACCTCCCCTCCTCGGCCCAGCACCTCGGTTAATGCAAGGATGACGGAAAGCAGCGCAGATCATGGAAAACGACGAGACGGTATGGATTCGGACAATGCACCCAAAGTTGCTGCGTCCTCACCTGTGCGATCCAGCATAGCACAAGCACAGGGTCGAAGGAAGTATATCGTTCCAGAGTGGGCACGGACAAGCACAGCAACCCAGCCACGTTTATCAGAGGAGGCGCAGCGTGCGTTGGATGAAGCAGAGGAAGGAAAGAGAAAAGAGCGAGCAGCAGGGAGACGGAAAGCGGCAACTATATCTCAAGAAAAGGGAAAACAGAAAGCAATGAACCCTGTGGCTATTGTCACGAGCACCACCCAAGAAACAAACGCTCACTCCACCATTTCTAGAGCATCCGCTATGATTGTACCTGGGCCCATTGCTGCTCAGAGTGATGGTCCTATCATTTCCGTCTCAGATTCGATGCCACGTTTCTCTCCGTCTAAATTATCTACCCCACCATCCAATAGCATGCCTTTGCCTCAGACACCAGTTCGTGAACGAAGATCAAATCGGTTCACCCCAGGTGCTGAATCTACTTCTCTTTTCACCCCTGGATTGTTTACTCCTGTGGTAAACTCTGGAAGTGTAGAGTCGAGGAACGCATACAGTCCTCTATTCTCGCCGTTCGATTCAGGAGTATTGACTTCTCCCCTGGGTAATAGGAAGAAGGCCAAAATGTCTCCCATTCAGTCCGTCGTATCCGGAAGGGGCGTGGTTGAAACCAACGGCTGGGGTTTTGGGAAGGAGCTCGTAACCACAAATACTCAGGAGGAAGAAGAGGGCATCGATGAAGACCTTGTCCAGGAACTCGACAGTGCATTTGAAGACCTAGAATGTCCGCCGAGCTCTCTACCGATCGCCAGTAGTGACATTGACGTGGATGAAGCTATTGCTCGTACCTCTGGAGATCAGTCAGGATCTCAAGATTCTGATTGCGATGCCCAGACGAAGGACCATGATACCACAGTCAAACTCCAATGGGCAGATCTTCCACCGTCTTCTCCTCCACCTCCAACAAGTCCCCTTTTAATTCCCGAAACAGAAGGTGACTTCAGAACAGATGACGAAGATATGGAAGATCTCGAGCTTCCTGTTGCCACCTCCGACGCAGGAATGGAAGATTTTCTTGAGGAAGGGGACATACTTTCGCCCAATGATGAGGCCTCCGCCTGTTCTGAAGAAGAGTTAATGGCATTCGATCGAGATCTCGCTGCTCTATTTTCTGGAAGTCGCAATGATGATAGAAAATTGAGCGGTTCTGAGATGGATATCTTTGAGCAATTCACTAACGTCAATGCTCAATCTTCAGATGGACCAGACATGAATATGGATCCAAGTATTGATTCATTATTTCAAAATGGACTACAGGACATAGATTTCACCGAGTTCTGGGAAACCTTCAAGCCGCTGGTGGAGGATCATGCCATAGGAGGTATTGGGTCTTCAGGAGCACAAACTGAAGGGCTGGATTTTGGGTTAGGGAATGCCGACACGAGTATGGGTACACTGGAACTTGACCATACAAAGCTGGCGGAAGATGTGCGCGCATTGTTCAGCGGATGTTTGATGTGAAGTGATGAACCATTGCTATCCGTTTCTCTTGCTGTCTTATGCCATCTTCTACAACACTATCGTACTATATCTGCTCATCTGTACATATACACCATTATGCATTGACTTGGACGTTATTACTACGAGATCTCGAAGCTTGAAGACTATATATCACAAGCTTTAGTTAGCATGACTTTGGCACGACCGCTGTATTCATTGACGTAAATTTGCTCTGATTTGTTTATAAGTGCTATAAAATTGAGGGATCAGATTTTTACGAGTGCATATGCCAGGTACTATGCTTGCATCTTTTCGAAGCAATGCCCGTGTTTTGGCTTGCTTTTTAGGTACAGATATCATCGCAGAGATAAATCAAGAACAAACAAAGTGGCTATCCTAATCTATGCTCATTGAACTTGAAACCGTTGATTTACCTCCTGAAATGATGCGACAACCCTGTACATTCGGATCTCCCCTGAACACTTCGTCTGTTCTCCGAATCTATATAAGCTACATGCTGTCATGAACAGCGATTAGGAATTTCCTCACTCTCTTGCTCCCCCCCACCCGTTAGACGCTGGTCGTCATCATTGGCCTGGTGCCGCAGTCAAATCTGTCACAAGAAACTTGACGTATACTAACGACAACTTCTATTCGATATATACACCATGCTCTCTACGAAACTTCTTATTCTTCTCTTGACCGTTTCGCTGGGTTGCTCTCATCCTATTGCACAGCGAGCCAATACGAAACCCTCAAGTACCTCATCATCTGTAACTTCGACGACGACTTCTAAGCCTACCAGCACCTCTTCTATTAAATCTTCGAGTACATCCTCGGGAAAGCCCTCATCCACTACGTCAGCGGCGACTAGTACCGCTGCCTCGGTCTCTGCGACACCATCGGCATCAGCATCATTAAATGCGCCATCCAATTTCAATACGCTTAATTCTCTGTTTGAAGGCAATAAGAAATTTCGCGCAGGGAATAAAACGGCATTCGATAAACTGATCACTCAACGTTAGTTTCCGCTGAATTACCTCCGGATCCCTATTATCTAATCTACTCTTTGCTGATACAGAACCCTCATTCATGTTCCTGGGATGCTCCGATAACAGGTAGGTCATTTGTAGTAACTTCAAAGTCTTCTCAATTCTAACATCCCGCAGATTGAGCCCTGGTGCTATATTTCAGGCTCCGGTTGGCTCAATAGTCTCTCAAACTTCTATTGGAAATCAATACTCCGGAAAAGATGCAAGCGCGTTAGTATATCTCTTCCTTGTTACTACTACCGCCGTTAACATTCTCAAAATTCAGAGATGCCGCGGTGTCCTATGCCGTGGATAATCTAGGAGTTAAGCATGTCATTGTTCTCGGACATTATGGCTGTAAAGGTGTTGCAGCCGCCATAGATAGTTCTTCCAAACCTTCAAGTGCTGTTAAGAAATGGGTAAAGCCTATTGCGGAAATGTTCGCGAAATCTAACAGGTGCGTTGCAAATCCCAGTACTTATTATGAAAATGTTTTTGACTGATAAATATTATCTCAGAGCTGAGATAAAGAAGCTCCGCGATTCAAGGAAACCGAAACGCGGAAAGAAAAATGAAGCCCCTCCTGCTTTGAAGGCTGATGACCGTAAGCGTATAGTCTATGGCCGATATGATTCATATCTAAATGTGTGTGGCATAGCCGGGTTCCGTGCTCTCGTGGAGGAGAATGTAAAAACCAGTGTGAAGCGTCTTCAGACAGAAAGCTTCTTATCTCAGGTATATGGAAACTCATATTTTCACTGTTCGTTGCTAACATATCACTGTCTAGGCTTACAAGAAGAATACAAAGAAAAGTGATAAGAAAAGTGATAAGAAAACTCAACACAAGGATTACGATGTTTATGTTCATGGACTTGTCTATGACGAGTTAAGTGGTGAAGTGAGCGATCTACGCGTATCCTTTGGCCCCCCAGGCAAAAAGATACCTGCAGTTCCATTTGTTGCACTTGCGGCTGCTAAGAACCAGCACCAACCGAAGTGGGCTCCTGGTTTTTTCAAGGGCAAAAAATTGACTAAACAATAAGCCTATTATTTGGTAGTACTGATTCATATGTTCTTGCATTCGAATGGCCCTATCAACACTCGGGCTTTATACTAGTGAATGAATAACTTGAATTTCTTGTGACTTTCGCGAATGAGCTACGACGGTCCGGCTATGAGCACATTACGTAATCTACTTATACACCTCAAGTTGTAACATCGCTAACATTCCATTACGCGAAGTCAGCCTTGACTTCTACATTCTTGCTATCTACGATAAACCAGTTACTTCACAAACATGCGATATACCTCACTGAGTGACAAGGCCAAAGGAAAGCAACGAGCAACGGAGGCAGTCGACGAACATTCCCCCTCAGATCCATCTATTACAACTGCCAATACAGTTCCACCGACCAGGGAGCTTGTAATACGCTTTACAGAGGGAAATCCTGACTTGGTTGTTTCCGTGAGCAAACAAGATGCAGTGCGAGATGTCAAGAGGCAGGTATGGAATTTTCATCTCGAACACATTCCAAGCAGAGGTTCTGACGCGAGTATTAGATACGTGAAGCTCGACCAGAACTAAAGGACCGACGACTACGCCTTATTCACTCCGGTCGACTGCTCACAGACGGTACATTCTTATATTCGTGGCTCGTTTCTTTGGAAGAAAGGCAGCAGCGTGCTGCGACCGATGACGACACTGGAGAACAGCAACCAGCCAAAGCTACGACGTGGATTCACTGCTCAGTAGGACCAAAGTTAGAGCCAGGGGAAGAGGGTGATGATGGAAAAGCTCAGGTCGGCTTTATCCGCCTCAAATTTTCCAATGCATTTCTGATATGGGTATCCTACTAGGTTGCCCAGCTTCAACCTGCTCGGGGTTTCGATCGTCTAGCTTCTGTTGGCTTCTCTGAAGCTGATATTGCCAACTTCAGGCGTCAGTTTCACAGTCAATCAGCTTCGAACTACTTGGATGTGGACTTCGAGACCGAGGAAGAATGTAAGTATTTACACCAGTCTCCGATGACCCGTAGCTATGAATCCCCATATTTTCTCGTACAGATGACGAACATGCAAGGGCCCTTGAAGAACAATGGATCGACTCGATAGACAATGCCGGAACAGCATCATTATCTCAATCTTCTACGTCGTCTAGTTCTGCAATTCTTCAAGGAATTCTCGTTGGATTCTTTTTTCCATTGATGCCATTTTTCTTCATGCGCAACCAGAAACCTCCGATATTTTGGGAAGATGGAGGTGTTCATGAACCAACAAGTAATGTGATATTCTCGTGAGTTCTCTTTTATATTTTTAGAGACACAATCACGTATAAGTTGTACAGAAAGCGTATGCAGATGGGTTTGGTCATAGGTTTTCTTGTCAATGTACTCTTTGGGATGTGGCGCTTCCTTCTAGATTCCTCGTAAAATCCTATATTACATATTATACTTTCTCGTAACTTCTGTACCTCTTTGTTCGGTGGATTTCGCACTGTACCCGTTATGATTAAAGTATGTCGCTCGCGGAATTTATTCGCCTCGTAAACCCTTTATTTATCAGTGACATCATACATAGTACACTAAGATAATAAATACATGATTGTTGAATACGTAAAGTGTGGTTGTTGTTTGAAACATTATAAATCGTAGACAACGCGAGCACCTACCCAAGGATAGGGATAGTTGTGCTGATAGAAGTTCCTGACAGTGCGACGGCTTGCGAGACGAGGAATGGTTGCATAGGAGGCCCCAAGCTAGATAATAGGATTAGAAGACATTAGATACATTAGAAATTAGATTGCACGTACAACAACTTGGTGCTTGGTGTCGAAGAAGTCTGTTGAATACCTGTGGAGAGTTGAAAACCTGGGATGGAACTAGATTCGAACCAACTCACCCAGTGAAGAGGTTTGTTGGTGCAAGACCTTCATGCCCGTCAAATGCGGTTGATGTCCACTCCCATACTCCACCATTTGAGCCTTTGCCAGCATATTCTTCAATACCCATAGTAGCACTAGATCCCAGAATGATTGGACAGTTAGTCCGAGAACTGTACATAAAACATGCAGCACTCACGGAACAGGATGCCAGTTTCTAAAGCCAACGTTCGCACCATCTTCGTGGCTAACGTCGTATGTGTCTAAGAACAATCGCAATTCAGGTTCGGTTGGCAACCTTCCGCCTTTTGAATGTGCATATGTGACCAGATCATCATACGCAGTCAACACTGGCCAGTGCTGTGCAACTTGCATAGTGATATAACCATACATCGTCCTGACCTAGAATTAAAAATATAAAAAATCAGCATCATTCTCGCAGCAGAAATATTGCATATAATGACTTTGACTTCTCCATCTTCCATCACCCAGCTCTTAGGCATCTCAACACAGCCTTTACTAGCTCCCCTCCAGAAACTCATAAACTCTCCGTTAGTCACTGGCCTCCAATCCGCCTTGAAGGCCTTAACCTCAGTTGTACGCGCAGGACTTTCGTTATCCCAGCCGAACGTACGGCCTTCAACGTCAAGTGCAAATTCGGGAAGCTGGTCGAGAGCCTCGGAATCTTCGTGGCCGAGTGTCACGATTGCCGGTCCAATGAGAACAGTAGGTGTGCTTGGAGCAGGAATAGAGTTCCATTGGCGTACGAGAACCTCCCACGAGGGGGTTGTGAATCCAGGAGGAGGTAGAGTGCCAGTTCCGGCGCGCTGCAGGAGCATGTAAAGGAGGGTCTGATGAAGGGTAATTAACCCCTGATTTACTAGAAATGCTGGTGAATATACATACCTCTACATGCCAGCCCTCATGCTCGATGGTCATGACCAAGGTACGGGCGATGTTCCTAGTCAATGGTCGCACTCCAGACTTTAGGTCGTCGTAGAGGCGCATCAGTCTTGCGCGGACGCCATCGCGGAATCCAATGATAGAGTCAATGGTTGGCCAGTCCTCGTCTTTTTCAGGGACTTCCGAGTGGTTCTGCGGGAGGAATATTTAGTGCTTATAACAAGACAGTATGAGAGGAACGTCGTACATGACAGTGGTCCGGATCATCGACGTGGGGGTCAATACCTCGCTATAAAAATAGAACGCTTCAGACAAAGCATAAGATGTAAAGAGCGGCATCCTCACTTCGAAAATATTCCAGAAATGCTTCGGCTCAGTAGGGCCCCCACCGATGGCCTTAGACATGAGCATATCCAAAAAGCTAGGTAAACATGAGGAATAAGGGTCGGCTCCAGTGTCAATGAGTAGTGCAACTCACGTCGGTATGTGTCCGATATAAAAGAGACATTTGTGTCGAAGGTCAATAGGCTTCTGATGCAGCATCTCCTGCGGGATCATCTGCAGCGTCACCAAATCCCAAGCAGACCATAGTGTGCGCCATTCTTCAGGCGTTGGGATGTTGCCTCCGAGCTTGGAGTGTGTGACATTATCTGGAGTGAAGGTAGGTTTCTTGGAGAAGGGGAGGAAGGAGAACGCGGGCCGTTCAAGCACATGTAGGGTATGAGTAGATGATAACGGAAGTGCGTAGACCGAACGGAGGGAGGCGAGAGAGATCGTGAAAAGTTGTTGGGCGTGGACAGGATCAGTCGATATCAAGGTCTATCTCGAGTGTAAGTACGGTGTGTGATGGTAGAAAATTGCGGACTTACGGAAGAATGCTCAGGATAGTCGTACTCTGTCGATACAAAGTATTCATCACAGGCTGTCCATCTCTTTTTATGTTCGTCAATGTACCGGATCTTCTCGTCATTCGAGTTATCGATAACTATTCGCAGGCTACCGCTGGCACAATGCTTCTCGAAAGCACGTCTCAAAGTGCTCGGGTTGAAATATGGACTTGGAAGGTAGACGAATGTTTCAGGGGCATTAGATACATCAGAGAAGGGAGTACTAGAGCGAGATTCTGGTAATGCAGAATTCGAGCTGGAGGGTGAGGACGAGGAAGATGAAGCTGGAGAGAGACAAGCTGAAGATGGGTTTGACATGCTGAGAATGATAACTTCGCAAGTAAGTTCACGAGCGGTGAATGGGCTCATACAATTGAAATAATAGGGTTTTTATAGGATTAAACACGTCTAACAACACGTACAAATGCGATGGCTCGGAGCATAAATTCCTCCTGTCCCATAGCAGCCAAGATCTCAGCAAATGACCACTAGCACCTAACACCACGAGTATCCCACAAGAAGACTGGTATCGGCATGATAGGCGCATTTGGGGGTTATCATTCCCGTAATGCGAGATAAATGATTAGCCGGTGTCTTGATATCGCGCACGGAAATAGGATTTGAGGTCGATAATTGAAGGCTGCGTGACGATAAGGCCACGCTGATAAGGCAGTCGAGGGTCGAAAGATGCAGAGCGTCGGTAAAGAGGGGAAAGCGGCGGAGTAGCGGGAGGCCATAGCAATGGATGAGGATGGAACAATTCGATGGAAAGATCACACGGAGCATAATAAGAAGAATGATCCAACTATGACAACACGAGGTTAGGGACGTCGTAATCGCCGGTGTTGTTGAGGTAAACCGAGCCAGGGAGAAAGTTGAGGGTCTTCAGCAACCTTTCAACCAGTAATATTTGAACTGTCATCTACAATTATCGGAGTATCGGCCTTCTGTATGTCCTACAATCACTATAGGAAATGCGCCCCGAATAGAGGATATGATCTACACACCTTACACCTATGAGCCGAGGAATCATTTGTGTACACAAAACGTGACACGCCTCACATAGCACAGTGCGTATACATGCCATATAAAGTACCATGAATGGCTGGTTTGAGGGTGCTCCAGATTGGGAACTTGTGGATCAAAGGTCGTTTACGTGATCAAAAGCTTCATCGAGGATGCTACTTGCATAGGGGACTTGGGAGACAGAAAGCAGACAGCAGAAAGACATGAGGAGAGTACTGAACGAACGGAAAATCATTGCATTCGCGAGTGCGCAAGTATATGTATTCGTCGTTCAAACTCAGACGATGGCGTGCTATTGCGTGCTGGGATCACGTGGGTTTCTCTGGCGTGCACGAGATCGTGACTGCTTGCTTTTGAATTTACTTGCCTCGGATGGCATCGACCCTTGACGCACGTCATCCGGATGATCAACCTTTTCCTCTCCTTTGCTAATCTTTGCCTACCCATTTTTGCCACCGTCTGCTCTAGCTCTTAAGAAATTTCAGGCTTATCTTCCCCATTCTGATCGGTGACCCGAGTACTGGAGCATAGAGGCCCGAAGGAAGTAAGTATGGTCATGGAGCCGACCTTTCTTTTCTAGCACAACCTCGCTCAGGAGCAAGCTAACGCATAGCACATGTGCCATTGATTTTGAAAGACTGCTAGACTTTCTACTCCCTGACTCATGGTCATCACACAAACCCGACCATCTTGCACGCCATCATGTCCTTCGTAAACTTGATACCCTCAGAACTTCTGGGAGAGATATTTAGGGCATGTATAGCTATACAGGAGAAACCAACCATTTTACCAAACACAGCTCCACTGCACCTAACCCATGTCTGCGGCCACTGGCGAACAGTTGCGATCAGTATGTCCATCCTATGGATGAACTTAAATATCACCATCTCGTATAGAGTGCCTATCCCCGCCTTACCTTTATTAAGGCTATGGGTAGATCGCTCAAGACTCCAACCGCTCACAGTGTCTGTTGAGGCGGACGATTTCCTCTCGCTACCTTTGCACTCCATCAAGCGCGTAAAGCAGACTCTGAACTTTCTCTCTAGCACTTCTGCGCGATGGAAAACAGTAGCCTTTGCGCTCCCGGGAAATCACAGGCTTCTTCGGGGCATCATCCCTGCCCATGGTGCACCTATACTCGAGAGACTTATGCTCACCGTCCATGCGTGTGAGAACAAGGAGATTGATGATATAAATTTCCTACTTCAGAATGCTCCGTCGCTGCGACACTTTTCTTGGGAAAGCAGGGCGTCTTGGGGATCTTGGGATACAGTGTATGAGGGTCGTCTTCATGCCCTACAAGCTCCCTATCAGGTTCTCACTAGTCTTGTTTTGAATACTTGGTGCGCATTTGAAACAGCTTATCTCATTCTTCGACAATGCCACAAGCTCAATTCTCTAGAATTATTGCATTTTGGAGGAGAAGCTATCACCGACTTTTCACCTTATCCTACGATCCGGACAGAACTGACCTCTCTAACACTGTATCAGCATGTCCCGAACGGAGGCCTAGGATCTCTATTCCATATTCTGATATGTCCCAAACTCAAACGCTTCAGTTTGACAATGGGATGGCCCGGAAACTGGGCACAGTCTCAGTTTAATTCCTTCATTCTACGCTCAATGTGCCCCTTACAAGTCCTCTTCCTCGAATTCACATGTATAGCCGAGGACCAGCTAATACAATGCCTTCGTCACAGCTCCTCTTCATTAAAGGAACTTCATGTGCACGAATGCACTGACGATATATTTGTGACTGACAGGCTACTAGAAACGCTCACCTATCTACCAACGATACGAGAGCTTGTATGTCCTGGTCTGGAGGTGCTCTACATGACCCGACCCTTTGATTCCACGGATGGGGCGTTGGCTAGGATGCTTCATTCGCGCACAGTGCAAGTAGCCGCAGGCACTACATTTTGTGCACGATTAAAGCAACTCGACGTCTACATCAAGGGTTGTCCTGCCAAAAATAAAGTGGACCTCCAGTACCTGAAGAAACTAGACGACTCCAAGGCATCATAAGGTATCACGAGATATCGAGGAAGGTTCCGAGATCTAAATGCATTATATAACGTGGAATTGCAGACGAGTAAACGTAGTGTATCATGCAGGGTATCTAATAGAATAGGCGACGATGTAGGGAGACCATTTATGAACGAAAGGGAACAAAAAAGAACGAAAGAAAAAAAGTGCTAGAAGAATTGCCATTATAGCTTCATCAATCCCTTCATCGCATTCGCAATAGCAAAGCTCGATTTTGCCATAATCTGTCTTGATTCTTTTGTTACCTCCGGTAACGCCTGCACTTCGCTCAACTTGTTGGCGTGCTCCCCGAGCTCGCGCAGTATCTCATTGCCTTGTTGTGAAGAAGCTGGTGGAAGATTGTCATTGCATACAGCAACGATGCTGGATACGATCGTGATAATTTGAGTAAGGTTTTCGTTAAGGGTGGGTGATGGAGTTGGACTGCGGACGCCAGACAACACGCTCTGGATAGCATAGACAATGGACTCAGTTTGGGCCTCGAGATAAGGCTAGACAAGGAATAACAGTTAGTATATCAAACATCTAATAGTGATTGGATAAACGAACCTTGAGTTCAGTCCAAGCATCCTCTGGTCCATCTGCTTGTGCCGAATCATCACTAATCATACCAGCAGAGTTGGTGGGTTGATCAAATATGGGTGGTGGTGAACTTGTTTGTTCCGAACTTGAGTTCTCCGATGGCGGTCGCCGTCCATACAAGCGATTGGGCGGTGAATTAGGCGACTCTGAGAAACGGCCTCCTCGACTTGATGTCGACGCTTGACTAGCTTTACGCTGGTGTGACGATCGAGCTTCATCAACAGATCTTAGAGATGGCGAGAATCCATTTGTCGCTGTGCTAGTTGTGGAAGTGTTATAAGGGAATTGTTCTTGCTCTGCTTTCGTCGCTTTCCTGATGCAGACTGTTCTGCCAATTTCGGTGACGGTCATAGAAACATGGCTGGCGGCGGCGTCCAAGAGGCTGACGGGTGACATCCCAGAACTTGTCGCATGGGTCTTGGTAGCAGCTACGAGATTGCTGAGCGTCGCTTCTGCTCGCTCCCGGAGTGATTTGAGAGCTTCGGGGTCAACGTCAGATTTTTCTCGTTGTGGTCGGCGCTCAAAGGAGCGCACATCCTCGATGATGTTTGTTACAGCGTTAACAACAGACTTCATTGGAGTCAATACGCGTGTTGGGGCGTTGGAACGACCCGCAGTGAGAAGACTGTCGACAGCAGTAAGGAAAGCAGTGATGTGGATGTCGAGAACACCACCGTCTGAAGAAACGGGTAGCTGATCTTCTGGCTTGTCAAACTTGGGAGCTTGAAGGAAGAGCTGCGAAGTGGCTGAAACCATTATCAGCGAAAAGGTGGAACAGTAAGAGTATAGCACTAACCTTTAACATTTCGTAGCTCAGTCTTGGCTTGTTCGTACTTGCGCTTGTATTCCTTGAGTTGATTATCGAGGTCTCGTATAACGATCAGATCAGAATCTTTCGCTGTCATGAGTTCCTCATTCCGGCGCGATAAATCGTTGAGTTCTGTAACAAGGCCTTCCATATCGGACTGAAGTTGCTCAACCATTTCTGAATTTGTCTAAATATCGAGTTAGTTTGGTCGAAGACGAAGGTAAAGTAAACATACATACCCCTCCTTGTCGAGATTCACGTTCTTCTTCCAACCTCTCACACCGATCACGCAGAATCTGAAGCTCTTCCTCGTCCTCCTGGGCTCGTCGTGCCTCCCGCTCCTTTTCTCGTTGACGACTCTCTCGTAGATCATCAAGCTCCTTCTGCAATGCCAGCATTGCAGTACTTTGTTCCTCAGCGCGCTAAATTCGATACGTCAGGACTTGTGTTGCTACAAAATGTCACAATACTCACCCGTCGTAAACTTGTAAGTTCTTCGTCCATCTGCCTGACCTTTGCCTCCGCATCCTTCCATCTCCTCTCATTTTCATTCGACTCTCCAGCATCCTTCTGGAGTGCGGTAAGCTGCGATTGCATAGTAGCAATCTTATACTCGTAGTCCCTCCGCATCTTCTCGTGGTCTTCAGATACACTCGCTCGTCCACTGAGCATGCGTGTAGCGATACCTCCAACAGATCGATCGGAATTCACAGATGAGCGGCCATATTTGTCGTAGTAGTCATCTCCACTTCTGTTACCAGCTGGAATGTCGTCGTCGTCATCATCTACTGCCTTACCAAGTCGTGCACTCAGTCCACTCAGACCTGCTAGTGGGCTTCGCGGGCTAAGCTGGCTTTGATAGTCACTCGCACTGTCTGGCGGATCCTCAAGGCTGGCATCTCGACTTGAATCTCCTCCTCTATCCCGATCATCGACTGTAGTGCTTCCACTCTCTCTTCCATCTCGACCATACGGCACTTCGATGTATTCCTCCTCAATTGTACTCTTATTCGGGATGATCATGCCACTAGTTGCTGTGGTGCTCTGAGCTGTGGCATTGGCAGTCGCTGTACTGTCACTGGCCATGCTCATGCTTCCAGCAGCACTGGGTCGGCGGCCAAATTCACGTTCTCGACTTTCCGACTTCCGGGTGGTATCCTGGGAGGGCTTTCGACGAGAACTCGCTGAGGGTGCATAGCCATCTTCACTGGTTCTCCCACCATACGGGTCCTCGGCTCTTCGATAGGTATCTTCACTTCTTCGTCCCGAAGGAACGAAATCAATTTCACTTGGACGCCGTCTGTCTTCAGAGGGCCGTCTACTTGAAACACTTCCTCCATAACCACTGTCGGAAGGACGATCAGCAGAAGCACGCCCTGAGGTCCGGGTTGTAGGCGCAGGTCTCGATGGTGAACTGGCCGGGAAATCGGGCGCGGGCTGATCGTCATAATTAGATCCAGAGGAGGCCCTACCAGAAGGCTGAGTGGATTAGAAGAGTCAGTAATATGCCCGTGTACACAGTGAGGCTACATACGCACCTCCTCCTTGAACTCTGGGTACCGTCTCGATAACTCGTAATATACGTCGCTGGAGAGATCTTCAAATCGTGAGGTAGGTAACGTGGCAAGTTTTTGCCTTGCTTGGTTTCTTTTTGGATGGAACTCTTCTCGAACGGGGAGGAAGGGGACTGGAGACGTAAAAAGAGTTAGCAACGGCACAAATATGAATCGGGGGATCGCATGCCTTCTTTCTCGTTCTTCCTTCTTACGAGCTCGTCATATACGTCGGTCGATAGTTCATGAAATTGCTGGATCGTAAGACGTGTGAGCTTCTGTCTTGCAGAGGAGCGGGAGTTGGCGGGTGCTAATTAAATTGCAGATATTTGATGTCGCGTAAATAAGATAGGGATTCGGGGCGGCGAACAGAACAAGATCGCACCTTTGGCAAGATATACTGCGAGATAACGCCCTAGTTCGTCGAAATGAGTCTTGGAAACCTGGCGATAATCGATGGTCGGGACTGCAGGAACGTTGTTGTCTCTGATGGGCCGGTATGAGTCTGTGCGATAGTTGGAGATACCCGAGAACGCAGTAGGAGTCGGGGACGGAGCTCTTGAAGGTTGTCTCCTCATCGTTGGTGACTATACAGTAGATGTTGAGCGCAGCGGCGAGGAGAGGGACGTAGACGGGGGGAGTACGATGTAGTACTGCACAAGGAAGCTCGACGCTCAACATCTGGCGGTCGCCCTGGACAATGGAAACACGCTGCAGTCGCATTTCCTGTTGCCAAACAAACAAACCCAAAAATACACGTGCCCTAGTAAGGCTGTAAACGTCGAAACTATTATAATTGTACCCGTCGCTCTTATGTCTACTATCGCGTCGGAATAACTTGAATTACACGGAACTCAATTCCACATGTTAGAATGTACTAAGTAGTCTACTCAGCCTTGGCTTCTCGAGCAGCCTTTTTCAACGCTCGTCGCCTAATATCCTTGTGGAGCCCATGGGTGTAACTAATGAACAGACTAGGCGCTCCTATCAACGTCATGGCATAGTCCAGCAAAGCATGCGACCAGAACGGCGTTGAGGTATCCGGGCGTCCGCTGAATCCCGCGCCGCACGCCAGTCCAATCTTGGAAAGCACCGACCGGACATACGGTCCTGGTTGGGGAATTAATGCTGACGACTTGCGAATCTTGGAGAGCTTCGAGACCTAAAGTATGGTCTAGTTAGATCCAATAAAAGCTTGGTGGTGGGACAACGTACAACAAAATAGGTGTTCAAGTGCTCTACTGTGATGTTGTCCTTGCGTACCTCCTCTGCAAGAGCACTCGTAAATGTGGCCAAGAAAGCTTTGGTTCCGGAGTATGTCGCCAGCATAGGGGATGGAATAGCACCGGCAAAAGAACCCACATTGAGAATTAAACCGCGCTTGCGCTGTACCATTCCGGGCAGGACTGCGTACGTGACGCGAAGTGTAGCGTTGACGTTAATGGTGACAATATCTGTGATCTCATCATTGGGTGTGTCGATGAAGTAGGCAGGAATAGCATGAGATTTCCCAACGTTGTTGACTGTACCACATTTAGGAGCAGCACAGCAGATATTTGTAAACAACTCACCGAGAACGCCAACATCAAGTCCAGTGAATGTAGCACCGAGAGCATCATAGGCGGCCACATTAGCTTTTGAAAAATCAATAGCATGAGTAGCTGTGGAAACTTTGTACTTCTGCTCTGTAGAATAGAAAGATCAGCTTATGATATGCAAGTAGATACGTATACTATGCACCAATCTCAGCCGCAGTGGACGCAAGCAAATCCTTGTTCCTTGCTACCAAGAACACGTTGAAACCGGCTTTTGCCAACTGGAAGGAAAACTCCTTTCCAATCCCGTCGGTAGAGCCTGTGACGACCGCCCACGCTCCTTTCTTTGCTCCGAAGCGTTTGAGCTTTACATTGCAATGTTAGTCGCTATAACCATCATGAATGTGCGTGTCCCTTGAGACTCACGTTCGTTCCAGGGAGTACAAATGTCTGGAGGAGCACCGTCAACGTCTGGTAGATGACGCGCGCGACGCTGATAGAGCCCAGTGCCAACAAGAACGTCGACAGGTAGGGCTGGTCCAGAGCTATATAGCAGCAATGTCAGACATCTCGGCATTACGTGAATACAAGCTCCATACTGAATGAGAAAGCAATGTGCTTGAGACTTGACGCGTCCATGGTTGTCTGCTAGCAAGTTGAAGTGGTCGCCAGAGTGGAAATGCCTCAGTAAAAGTTAAGGTTAGGGTCCACGTTATGTACGTATAATTGGCTAGAGCTTTTCGGAAACATCGCATTCCGGACCGATTCACCAGGTTAGCAAAACTGAGAACTCTAGCTGCACTGGCTAAATTTCATTTGGCGTTCGTAACCGTCCTCAATTCAACAGAATGTTCATCCGTTTATTTCGCCAAATTCTCATAATTAGACCTTACGTTATCCTCTGAGTGCTGACTTTCCGGCAGTTGTCGGCCGATCAATATCGTTTAACGACGATTGCGAACTTAAGTATAGAATAAATCCCACAGCACCCAGGACATCACTCTATCTCAAAGATTATAGTACGCAGAGTATCTACGGAAGGAAGATGGATATCGAACAGTAAGAGCCTCTCAAGCTTAACCATCTCATGCCACTCACATATCACACCCTATTAGGTTTAGAAAGGCTGGATACCAGGCTATTGATCGCATTTGCGACTATTACTATTCTCTGCAAGAGCGTAGCGTTACATCTCAAGTGGAGCCAGGCTATCTGAGGCAACATGTTCCTCGTACGCCCAGTCTGATGCATACCAGCTTTTATAATTTGACATTCCCATATAGTCACTGCTCCAGAAAAAGGAGAGGACTTCCAGATAATTGCGGATGACTACCAGAAGATTATCATGCCAGGTTAATAAACAAGCTCTCGTTGTATGCAGGCTTGCTAATTTTAAATGGTTGTTATCTACAGGTCTTACACATTGGCAACATCCCTCCTTCTTTGCCTACTTCCCGACTGCTTGTACATTTGAAGGCATACTGGCAGACTTGTATGCTACTAGCGCTACAAACCCAGGGTTCAATGTACGTGCTTGGAATAAACGGATCCAACACCCTTCTAATCGTATCAATTTAGTGGTCTAACAGTCCTGCGTGTACTGAACTCGAGGCAATTGTCATGGACTGGGCCGCTCAGCTTCTTGGACTTTCGCCTGCTTTCATGAATGCATCTGGTGTAGGAGGAGGTTGCCTGCAAGTAAGTGAATATTGTATTCTGCTGTGATATTTTATGTATATTTTTAGACCACCGCATCAGATTCAGCTCTTGTTGCCATTGTGGCGGCGCGGTCTTTATATCAACGCAATAACCCGGAAGCGAAGATGGAAGACCTTATCATCTATACTACTACACAAACGCATTCTTTGGGACTGAAGGCTGGACTTGTACTGGGGCTGAAAGTTCGGGCAGTGGAAGTGGACGCCAGGGACCAGTTCTCCTTGCGCGAGTCCTCTCTGCGAAATGCTTTGGACGAAGATACAAAGCAGGGGCTGAAACCTTTCGTACTGGGTATGTTCGCCGGTTATGAACGCAAATTCACATATCAATCCTCGACTTTCAGTTGCAACCGTTGGCACTACCTCTTCTGGAGCTGTTGATGATTTATCTGAGATTGGGAAAGTCGGTGCGTTTCCTCGCTGCTTATATTTATCTCTCCTTTTGCTCATACGCATCTACAGCCAAAGACTACCCCTCTCTGTGGATCCATGTAGATGCAGCATGGGCAGGCGTCGCTTTATCTTGCCCCGAGCTTCGCGAGATGCTGTACCTGAAAGAAATCAATCAATATGCAACGTCATTCTGTACAAATTTCCACAAGGTACGTTTTGTTCTCGACAGCCCGTTCCTCGCTTATCTTATTTACTGTAGTGGGGACTAGTAAACTTTGATGCATCTACATTGTGGGTGCGGGATAGAAAGTATCTTACAGAGGCGTTGGATGTTACCCCATCATTTTTGAGGACGAAGCATGGAGATGCGGGTTAGTTAATCGACATTTACTGCTTCTCGTTACTTATCGCATGCGAAGGAACCGTGATTGACTATCGTAACTGGCATTTGGGTCTTGGGCGCCGCTTCCGCTCTCTCAAACTGTGGTTCGTGCTTCGTAGTTTTGGTGTGGAAGGTTTCCAGAAATATATCCGAAAGGTTTGTTGAGTGCTCATATAAACTATATGTCGTTAACACTCTTCTTTTTAGTCGATCGAACTCAATAACCTCTTCGTGAAGCTTATTGAAGAGTCTGGGAATCTGTCACTGGTTACTCCTTCCTCACTTGCGCTTACTGTATTCCGTTTGGTACCCAAGTCATCTGCTCAAGATGCTCCAGCATTCTCTACCCAGGTACTCAACGAGCTTAATCACATATTTTATGGGCGTATTTCGGCAAGACATGATATTCTCTTAACCCAAACCACTTTGAACGGCATTTTCTGCATTAGACTTGCCGTAGGGGCTGCTCGTACGGAAGAGAAACATATCAGAAGTGCATATGATCTCCTCGTGAAAGAAGCAAATGCAGTTTTGGAAGCATATAGTGAATCTCTATCTGCTCGGGGTCCA
Source organism: Crucibulum laeve (assembly GCA_004379715.1). Lineage (NCBI taxonomy): Eukaryota > Fungi > Basidiomycota > Agaricomycetes > Agaricales > Nidulariaceae > Crucibulum > Crucibulum laeve. The sequence continues at coordinate 1,322,338 of ML213590.1, forward strand.
GTACAGAAGGAAACTCATACAAAGGGGATAATATAACATTATATGTATCTAACAATGCACATTAATTAATGTGTACCGTCTCTACATTAGGGAGACACGATTCCCAATGCCTCCTGCATCAGGAGGGACTGGTAACTCGCCATTTCTATCGGATACGAATCCTCGGTATCTGCATACATTAATTGATGAACCATTCTTATGAAAATATAAGACCGCAGCTTACATTCTGCCAAGCCGTTCCCGCTCCTCTAGCGGCACTGAAGGCCGCGTGGTACGTAGCACTTTTTGAATGTGATGGGGCTCAATGTCGTGCTGCAAAGGTTCTGGTCAGCCCTTCTGCTCAGTCGCCTCTCTGGAAGAAAACCTCGAACCCTCTTGCGATGAGCTGATTGTAATTCATTTGACTTGGTTTCTGGTGAGCGCGAACTAATATGAATTTGTCGAAGCTAGGGATCAACAGTAGGTCATTTTCACTAGAGGAGTATCGGCTAAGGACATACCCTTTGTTCTATTGCCGTTTGCTCAGCCTTACTTAACATTTTGCGCGATGAGGAACCCCCAAGGGTGGTAAACTTGACAGGTTCTTCATCCTCTTGGCTATCAAGCTGATTAGGTTCATGATCAGCAGCTGCGATCGACGCATGGATAACCTCCAGGTGTGCGTTATAAATAAGGGCCTGCAGGTCAGCTCCCGAGTATCCTTCCGTAGCTGATGCAATGCTATCGAAATCAACAGACGGTGATACAGCAACCTTACGCGCTACTGCTTGGAGAATCTACGGAGATGTTCAGAACAATACGGCTGAACCAAACAGTAGGAACTGACATCTTTTCGTTCCTCTTGATCAGGCATATTACAGAGAAGTGATTTATCCAGACGCCCAGGTCGAAGAAGAGCGGAGTCAATAAGATCAGGTCGACTGAAGGGAATGTCGGTGAATCACAATGTAAGATAGTCAAATTTGAACATACCTAGTAGCGGCGAGCACGTATACTCCATCCAGCCCCTCTGCACCATCCATTTGTGTGAGCATCTGATTTACTACACGGTCCGTAACGCCAGTACTATCGTGCCCTCTGTCAATCCTTATGGGTTAGCTATCAGTTATGAGGGATACTAAATTGCGAACCTCTTGGGAGCAATTGAATCGAATTCATCGAAGAACAGGATACACGGCTTTGCAGCGCTAGCTCTTTCGAAAAGATCTCTTACCTGTCATCTAAGTGAGAAATGTGGCAAAGAGGGAGAACAAGAGAGATTACATACAGATTTCTCACTTGCACCGATATATTTGTTAAGAATTTCTGGTCCCTTGACGCTGATGAAGTTAAGACCGCACTCCTTGGCAACTGCAGAAGCGAGCAAAGTCTTGCCACAGCCGGGGAAACCATAAAGAAGGAGACTGAAAACAGTTTAATGTCAAAAGATAGTGGTAAGTAACGGTAAACATACCCCGATCGCAATCTTAAAGGAGATTGAGCGAAAATTGGAGCATATTTAGTTGGCCACTCCAGGGTTTCCCGGAGGATACGCCGTGTCTCACGAAGCCCTTTATTTAAACATTAAACAGAAACAAAGCACTTCGAATGAAAAATGAAACTTACCACCAATGTCTGACCATGCTACATCTGATTTCTGCAATTTGACGTCGCGCAATGATAGAGGGATGAAGTCTTTTTGTGCAGCATTAAAGTCTTCATACTTAATAACTGCCTATTTGAAGTCAGTTCTAGAGGAATAAGATAAATGCATACTTAGAACAAACCTTATCAGCACCAGAGGCGACGCGTATGGCGACCTGATGGACAGCCCGAGCCACAAGATCCTGCAAATCCATGGCAGAGTAGCCTTCCGTCTGCGTAGCCAAAGCAGTAAAATTGAGAGGATCATCAAGATCTTGACTTATGTCCGTTGCAATATCTAGACGGTCTTTCATGATTCTTGACAAGATCTACGTTTCATCATAAGTAAAGTGTTGGAAAACTGTCATTAAAGCGATTTACGTCGCGACGAGCATCTTTATTCGGAGGCTTGACATGGATAACTTCTTTGAAGATGTGTGTGCTGTTCAAAAGCGGGTGCAATGCAGAGGAAGAACTTGCTGTTGCAATTAGTACAATACCCCGACTATTTAAGGAAGCCGTCCGGGAAGATGCTGAAAATATCGAAACAAATATCTCGGTAAGGTGACGGGAGCGGAATGAATCAGCATGCTACATATTAACCGCATCTTAACATGATGATTCACTCGGTCAAACAAAGGGGGCGGCTTACCTCTACTTCAGCACTGAGAAGCTTATCAAGATTATCGAGCACCAATACTGTTGGCTTGTGCCATACTGCCTTGTTAAACCAGTAATTCATCAGGGCTTTCACGGCCAGCACAGGCTGCTCCGCATGACGAGACGCATCCACATAATGGATATCTAAACCAAGTTAGGAATAGTAGGTATCTTGGATGAATAAAACACTTACGACAGTATGTACTTGGATCGTCTTGTAATTCTTTGGCTACAGCACGAACAATTGATGTTTTTCCTGTACCAGATCGACCCGTCACAAGCAAGCCAGATACTATCGGCAAGTGTAAGGAAAGCTTAAGTGGATTAAAAAGAAACTGTCCATACCCCCATGAACAGAATTAGTTGTAGAATGCAGTATAAATTGTCTTGTACAATACTCGCTGCATTTGGTCAATATATCGTCGACCCCCGCTAAGAACGACCTCGGGGGTAAAGAAGAGCTAGATAATATTATGAGATAGGAGTTAGTATATACGGAGACAAATCAAGTCCTATATCACCCACGCAACGGAAGAAGAAGGAATAATATCCGCAGACGCTTGTTGAAGCATTATGCTATCATGTTCAGTGGCTTCAGCAACGCTACATTGACCGCATGCATTATTAGCAACCAGACAAATTCTCTGCAGGGTTCCGTGCTTACTGAACGATATCCCACTCTTCAATTCCTTCAGAGGCCACCAAGAAAGTGAGATGACTCTCTGTAATTCCATCCATCTGCCCAATAAAGACATCTCCTGTTCCTGGTTCTGTTCCTGTAGACTGCTCCTTTTCTTTCTCCTTTTCACCGACCCCAGGGTTTAGCACGCGGGCTGTTGGCGTGGGAGTAGGTGAAGATGAAGAAGAGGCTGATGGATCTACTGGTGATGGTAATCGCTTGAATGTAGCTTTATGGCAGAGCGAATCTTGACTACGGGAAGTAAATGGGAATATACGTGCGAAAGTTCTAGGAGACACATAGGCAACTAGTTCAGAACCAGTATGTTCGGGAAAAGTAAGATCGCGAAGTAGACGCCTTGGAAGAATGCGAAGAACATAAGAGACAGGTTTAACAAGTTTAGGTTTGCCATTCGTGACCCCGTTGACAGGCTTTTTATCAGATTCTGCGAATTTGCCGTTTGCTTGAGAGGATAGGGGCAGTTTGTTGCGGTGAAGCTTTGGAGCGATGCTAACTTCTGTGTTAGTAGCCAGGAGCAGAGCGTTGCTTCTGGAAGCGGGGTCGAGGCTGACTACATGGTACCGTAAGTACTATGTATTGGAATAAATGGAAATGTGAAACCCACCTACTCTCAGTCTGACTCTTGTTCTACCCAAAACCCATACGTCAATCTCTTGACCGATCTTCGCAACGCGTACTTGGGAAAGCAGTGTCGATTCCACATGCGAAGCATGTAATTCCTAGTAGTCAGTTGTTATGAAGAGCTATAATAACGGCAGGGTATAAAATGACTTACAATAATCTCCCAATCGTCTGAAGTCAACGGCTCTGTTCCAACGGACTTTGCTAACGGCAGATCGTGCAATAGACCGATCTCGACCTTGAGCACGGTTTAAGGCAGAGTGCGGGTTGACGACACTATGATCTACTCACAATATCACCCTGCGTTAGCCCTAGACCTTGGGCATACTGCGGATCTATCTCAACGGTTTCTAAGCCAGATTCTCCAGAGTGAGCGGAATTGAACTGGGCCAACGATGATGCAGATGCCATCCCAGTCCAACCGACGTACGCCTCAACCTTGTCATTGGGCCTCTGTCCTTCTGCTGGGACTAGAATCAAATGAATGGCAAGACCTTGAGGACGCTTCAAGTAACAGTTATTTTAGATTAGTCTATGTTTTGACGCGTCAATAGATGGGATTCGCGTACAACACTCCGTTCCAGTAAAGGGCCATAGATAGAGATGGGGAGGTTGACGAGGGAGGAGCGAAGTGACACGAAGTGCACACGCGCTCTTCGAGGCATTCTGTATATGGTAGTATATTAGAAGGGGGGGAAAGGTGCTCGTAGAAGTCACTGAACTTGCAAAGAATCTGTCGCTCGCCGACGTCGACGTTGAGCTCTGAAGTCTCTTGTGAGCCGCTCTCGGGCCGGTAAAACCCGCAATCATCCACATTCACGTGCTTTCATGCCTAGCATGTGACCCCTTAATGAAGCTTGAACGCGACGATCACGAGCCTGGACGCGCGAATTAGCAACGAATGTACCGACTCCCGAGCCGCCATTCAGAGATCACTGGATATTTATGACACCCCTATATACGCCGTATGGATAGATCTGAATGTTATTCTTCAATTCGAACCGAACATATCTACTTGGCATGGATCTTATCATACTGATTCATACTGAAGCAATAGCTTAAATCATCAGATATTCCGTTCCTCTTATACGTCGTGCTGAAAATATCTGTGAGCTACTATTTGAACATGATCTAATAATTGCTAAGCAATAGCGGTCATCGCAATAAAAGCTACTCACCCAAAAATACGATTTCTATTTTAGCTCAGTCTTCTTCCTCCCACGTCTGCACACCAACTTCCCCAATCTCACGCCAAATCTTACCGACTTCCTTCGGAACCATCCCAATAGCTACTAGGTGCACTGTCCTCATAAGACCCTCATATTCCCTCTCATTGAGACTTCCCGGTTCCTGGATACACTTTTGCCCGTCGAATTGAGGAACACGAGCACCGAAGGGAGGAACAAGTGCCAAGCGCTGTTCCATTTCTTTCTTCTCATCAGGAGTAAGCGATAAAACAAGAGCTATCCAGAAGCATTTTGTACAGGACAATAGAACTCTTCTGAACTTGTACGGAGGCGCAGGTGTAAATGCGTAGGGTGCGTCGACCTCCAGATCTAGAAGTTCGGTAGGAATAAATACATAAATTGAAGGTATTGGCATGAACCACACACCAACGAGGCTTTTCATAGCGACATCCAAACGCTCCGCCGATCCGGGAACTTTTTTTCGGCAGTCCTCCATCGCCTTTAACCATGTCGTCAAGCAGGTGCGGATATGGACGACTTGAGCTTGAAGGTCACTAGGTATACTTCCATCTGCAAAGGGGGATGCTACAATTGCTGAAGGCTCTGCGATAGTTGACATTAGTGAAAGGCCTGGGGGATTTGGTGGGAGTGGAGGAAGAGCGAAAGAAGAACGAGCTCGCCAAGCAATGGATGCTGATATATCTGATAAGATAAGATATGACACCAGTCTCACTACTTGCTGATCAAGTGACAAACTGGCTAGCGAAACTACTTTTGAAAGCCTTACGCCGATAGTACGATAAGTAATGCAGCCTAACAGATATCAACAAGAGATGTGTATAAGTACATGTATCAGTGTGCGTAAAGAAGCTATGAGATAGTACATACATAGTTACAACATGCGAGAAGGAATAATGAAGACGATAACAATGCCTATACAAGATAGCATGAAGAAGAAAGGCCTGCTGGCAACTGAAAAAATACAGTGAATACCAATGTCAAATGAAAGAGCGTGATGCTGGTGATAAAATAGATAGTGTTACAGATGCTTAGGTATCATGCTTTGCCTTTGAATGTCTGGACCAGGGACCTGATCGCACCGAAACGTTTAGAAGATGGAGGAGGGGTTCGGCTAGCTTGTTCAGCCGGCGAAAAGCCCATTCTTGCCAATTTCTTAGCACTCCTAGACTGCTCGCGCTTGCCACGCATGGCTGCAGGGCCAGAAACGGGAGTAGTGGAGATACGCTCTAACGGGAAACCCATCTCTGTGTCGGTGGATAAGTTCTCAAGAGAACTCATCCGACTGAGTGTCTCTGGCTCGAGACGAGGAACAGGTGTCCTTGGGCGATCTGGGCGGTGCGAATGATTTGGATAGAGAGTATCGCGGGATAGTTCGGGCGGCAGAGAGAGGTTAGAGGAATGAGGATATGACTCGACATCACGGAGTCGAAGATCAGCATCACCAGCAGAGAATGCAGACGGACGTGGATGTCCAGATCCGGAGGCAGACCGAGACGTTAAATAGAATCTGCTCGATGGATCACTGGAGGCGTTGGCAGTTCTTGATGGCGCTTAAAACACAGGAGTCGTTTATCAATAAACAGCGGAATAAAACGAGTTGAAACGATGTGCTCACCTCCGTCCGCTGTCGAAGGTCTTCTTGGATCCCTCATTCTTAATTTCAGCCTTCCAGAATCCGATTTGCTTTCTAGGCTTAGCTGCCTCTCCACACCGTTACGACCTTTGAAAGGCTGAACAGCTTTGGGAGTATCACTTCCTGCTCGCACATCTTGAGCAGACTGCTGGTTGGCACTGGCCTCCTTTTGCTCTCGAAGCTTACGTTCTAACTCCAGACTCTCCCCTAAAGCTGCCAGCCGCGCACTCAAAGGAATTTGATTGGTACTGGTTGTTCCAGACGCCAGGTCCTGGGTACTCGCCATTTCTAGCACTTCTTGACGCGCTCGCTGCACAAGAGCCTCTGCCTGTGCGTGCGACGAAATCAGACTAATATCAATATCAAGGGGTATATGCGATCTGCGTTCGTTTATACTGCCTGGAGAACCTGCGGTTTGGAGTACTTCCGCCGTGGGTTGGTGCTTAACATGCTCCACAACACTTGATTTGTCCTTGTTGGACTTACTGATTATGGGAGGGGATAGGAATAAGTCGCCGGCAGGTGTAGCAACAGCTAAACTTTCTGTGCTCCCACTGGTTGTACCACTGCTGCTGAGCTGCGGCTTGCCATGGCTATCATTTGTGCTCGTGCTACTCAGTGAATCGCCTCGACCCCGACCGTCAGGAATGGGTACGTTTAGGCGATCCGGTGTAGGAGCTGAGGCAGCCTTTTCTAGAGGTAATGGCGGAGGACGGTTAATGCTGAAAGGGAACTCTTTAATGCCATCTTCGCCGCGAATGACCCCGTCATTCGAGAGAATGGGCGACAACGAAGATTGAGAAGAAGTGAAAGACATTCCACGTTGGCGCATCAGAATAGCCATCTCAGATTCCGGCGACTCGATGCCAACATTCAACCCAGGACTTGGCTCTTCATCATGTATAGGTTGTCCGTACTCAAACTCGTCGTCCTCGTCGTCGAGATCGTGCTCCTCAGCAATATCGTCTTCAGTGCGCGGCTCATACTCACTGATAACAGCCGGAGCAGAAATAGGATCTTTCGAGACGCCAGCCCCCGAGGAACCGGCGCTACCTGGTCTATTTCTAGATGATGTCCCACCTGTTGCCTGAGATTTCTTTAGCGACCCAGTACTGTTGCTTGATTTCAATGGGACTGGAGCAGTGTGTGGGCTGCTTCTCCTTTGTTCGATATCGCCAGATGCAGACATGGGGTCGAATCTCAATGACCTAAACCCACCTGAAGAAGTAGTTCCTTGCCCACCAGAGGACGTGCGATTATGTCCGCGTAGTATACCAGGTCGAGTCGGTGGTTTATTACTATCTGGTTCAGTAGGACCACCAGACATGACGGAATAATCATCATCGAGGAATACTGCGGACCTATTCGCCGAATTTGACTCGATGCCGATGCTGCTTGCAGAACCAGATCGGTCGCGTTTATGACCACGAAGATGTGCTATACGAGATAAAGGACTTGAACTGGGGCTTGGGATGTTAGGATCCTCAAACGTCGGCGCATTCACGCGACTACTGGTTGATCTTGAACGATCTCTAGATCGTTGTTGATGTTGTTGATGTGCCAATGCGTTATGCAACTCCACTGCAAGAGGAATTGCAGCACGCGGCGAACGGTGGTTAGTAGAAGGCGTACGTTGGAATAGTGATGCCTGGCCGTGCATTTGCGCTGGGGCAGTTCGGGTGGATGCATCGCTACCTCTATGGAAGCGGAGCGTGGAATTGGGAATAGGGGAACCGGATATTGATGAAGAGGCGTTTCCGGGGTCAGTATGATCAGCATTGGACGAGTGAGACGGTGAGGAGGTGGAATGGTTGGAGGAAAGCGGAAGTGTGGTCGTGGATCTGAAGGCTGGAGGTGAAGATGACAATATAGAGGCATGTAGGGTGGAGCTGCCATCGGTACTTGTCAAAGCGCCTTCCTCGCTAGACTGCCCTTTCCTGAACAGATTCATCAGAGAGTACTTGCTTCCCAACTTTCGTCCAGCACCACCTCGGCCATATATAGCATGAGCTAATTCCTGTGTAGGGGAAGCCTCTGCACCCGTCCCTGCAGACCGAGGCCGTCGTTGCATAGGGGCGGCGGTGGTGGATGTATGTACTCTTCTATGCTGGGAAGGTTCATCAGATTGCGGATGTAGAACATGAGGCAGGGATGGTCTGCGGGATTCCTGGTCGATAGGATCTGTGCTGCCGTTCGCATCATCGGGAGAGTAGAAGGTATACTCGCCAAATGGTTTGGGAGAGGCTGGGGGAGATGAGGTCGAACTCGGTATGGGTGCTCTTCGGTACGACTCTGAGAGGTTGGTGGAGGACGACTTGAGCATGTTAATAGCGTTATCGAAGGACTGTTTTACGTGTATTCTCCGACGTGATCCCCCAGTGTCTGCCTCAGAGCCAAACGAGCCTATTCGCCCGCGTCCAAAAGAGGAATTGGATGGACCTACATTTCCGTCGTCGACTGGTCTTTCCCTCTCCCTAAGATCTTTGTCCTTGTTTACTAGCCAGCTTTTCAGCATTTTTGCACATTCCATCCATCCATTTTGCCTAGCGAGCATTTCAGGTGTGATGCCATGTTTGTCGGGCCTGTCCGCATGCGCGCCACGGTGGAGAAGGACTACAACGACGTCTGTGTTCCCGTTTGCTGCAGCAAAGTGGAGAGGAGTGGAACCAGAGCTTCCTACGATGGGCGCCGATGCATCGCGATTCTTATCGTTTGAATACCTCCGCGGCAGTCTACGCCATGAAGCGGATATAGGTGAGGAAAAATCGACGTGTGCCAAAAGAGGAAAGGTGCATACCTTGGGGCGTTAACGTCAGCTCCATGGTCTATCAGTAGCTTAACCACCTGGACATTGCCACCCGCACAGGCAGCATGGAGAGGGAGGACGCCATCGAGAACAGAGTTGACGGGCTGGCCGTGATCAAGAGCATACTCAACGAGACCGACGTTTCCATTGGCAGCAGCTGAATGGAGGCCAAGCGCCGGAACTGGGGTAAAGGACGTGATGTTAGATTGAATAAAGGACAGTAAGCAATGAGCTTTGCATGAATGGGACGTACATTCAGTGGTGACATTATACCTTGCCTCTGCCTTGTGGTAGGGCGTCCGCAGAGGGACGGGCATAGAGACGAGAGGCAGCGGGAGATGGTGATGGTTGGGAGAAAAGAGAAAAATACGAGCAAAGGGCGATGAGCGCTGGGAGAAGGCAATGTCGCCGCCGGATATAAAGCTGTGTGATAGCGGAGATTCAGGACGGCATGGATGTGAGCCGTTGTGGGCGACGTTGAGAGAACGAGCAGGGCGTCAGGGACAGCAATGAGGAGGGAGGAGTGGATAATTGTCAGTGCTTGGACCAGAGCCTGGGTGGGTGGGTGCAAGTTGCGCAAGATACACTCGGCCACAGAACTATGCGATCACGCCTTCCTTTCTCGGAATCTCTTCCGCTTCCGGTCTTTTGTCCTCAATTTATCTCATCTCCGCGCATCTCGCTTGTGTCCGCTCGTCCTCACCTCCACTCTCGTCTCTCGGCACTCGCAGTCACCTCCTACAGAACACTTCCAAGTCAGTTCAATTTAATTCTCTTTCTATCAGCTCTTCTCTACGGCGTTTAGGGACACTTTTCAAGATACCCCATATCTTGCCGCTTGCGATTTCCGCGTACTTTTCGGCGTTAAGCAGTGCCACTTGTTGCATGGCGAATTCCATCCACATTCTAATCTCGAGGCAGGAACAGCCCCGGAGTATGCTCTATCGACATACGTCGCGGGATACCATCGGGCGCTTCAAGGAGTTATCACCTAATATGTCTGTCGTTGTAGTAGCAACACAGATCTGCGTGGTCAGCCATAAGTCCTTTTAGCTGTCCATGGCTCTTTTGAATCACGTACCCCTAGTGGTAACTGCAGTCTTTATTCTACGTAGTTAGCATCAAATATATTTTATTTTTTCGCGCATCATTTTCATCGCTGTCATGAGATTTTGAGAAGTAAATCTAGACATGCAGCAATAAATATCTCACGTAGCTCATATTTTTTCATTTAAAATTTTTTTTTGGACTGAGAAAAATTGGTAAACCAACTTTAAGTGTGGGCTTGGCTAGGACTGGGCAACTATAGAGAACCTATAGTAGTCTCTCGACTCTCGCGTAGCTCATAGACTATACACAGGAATCCAATTGCTAAATTAGACCAGTATAACAAAGAAACTGAAGTGAATGGATTTTCGTATGTGATATCGGCACCTAAGAAGGGAAATTCTATTTCAGCATTTGACAACAATGTCCGCCATCACGAACTCGACATTGCGCAGGCATTGGAGGACCGGTTCAAGTTTTCATTAATCATGGCATACACTAAATTTACATCCATAAATATGCATTATCCACAGACCTGTGCATATCTAGCCTATCTTTATACGTATTTTAGCACACCTCTGTCTAACCAATTACGATCGCGCGTATTATCCGGCAAGCATTGACCGATCCAAGAGCGAGCACCGTGCTATTGCATCGGTTTACGGGTTAAGACTGCCTATAGGACGACATACCCCGCCAATCATACTCGCCCGACACTGTTTGAGAGTCTTGCAACCTGAGATTAGCGCTGGGTTCTTGAGATTGGCTACCCCGCACATCGCTCACGTTGAAAGGAGTGAACGGATGGAAGATATTGGGGAGGGTACTGGAAATATCGACCGGCTGCATGGATGCTATCGTCTTAGCAGCATCGTTGAGAACTATGGATTCAGAAGGACTCCACTCCTTCACTTCCCCGTCATCATCCATCTTCACGTCCAGCTGTAGATCCTTGCCCCACCATTCCTGTTCCCGTAGTTGTGTCAAAACTCTAATAGCCATACCAGTGGCTTCGCCAGTTTTGCCAGGCTCCTGCTGATGTACATTTTCAAAGACGCGTAGAGCACGAACAATTAATTGTTCTGCCTCTGTCGTCCGTTTCAGCCAGTGGGCGTTTGTCGTCGTCGTTATCAGACCAACTGAAGCTTCAAATAGCGAAAAGCAGCCCCCAAATAACCAGTTCTTGCCGGGATACGCGGTTTGTGCTGCTAGATCCACAGAATCATTCATGAAACACTCTCTAGTTTCGCACTGAAAACGTATGAGCTTCATGCAGACGGCAATACAACGCTCCATGCTCTCTCTGAGAGGACCAGGTGGAGTAGCCTCGGCTGGCTGGATTCGTAATACTGTAGTGGCCAGGTATAATTTGACGCGACCGATAAGATACCATGTATATACTATATTCCGTTGCCGTGCAAGAATAAGCATGTCAGGAGTGACTCCGCCTTCTGATAATCGAAGATTATGGCTGTGGCGATATTCAGGAGGAATTTGTGATTCCCATTGCGTGAATTTATCATCCATCTCCAGATATGTCACAAAAGTAGGATACTCGATAGAAAAGCACTGGGAAACGAGATATTTAATATACAGTCGGATAGATGTAAAATAACTTACTTTATCCATGGATTCTGATAACAGCTCCATCAGACCGATAAATGTACTTTGACCTAGTGAGAAAGGATCCCGGGTGCCATCTGGATTGATCACAGTGGGAAGTGCGACGTCGAAGTCCTGCTTCTTGATCATTTGTGGCCTTCCTAAAATATACGAATAAAGTCTAAACGATGTATACACTAGGTAAACAACCAATGAAACTAGTAGAATAAAATATTCTTACTTGTCACAGATGTATAAGCCCCACCAGCCACGTCTCCGCAAAAGGCGCTCATCTTCTGACATTAATTGCCAGCGCTTTCCAGCCGGATCACGATGCATACCCACTGCTTCTGCATTCACGATACTACTTCCAGTCAGTTTCCATGCCTCACTTACCCGGCCCCTCTCAGCCAGATAACTACATAGCAATGGAATCGCCAGGCAGCCCAGAACTGTTCCATCGGCAGCGGATGATATGATAGATGTACTAGGTGAGTTCAGATAATTATCTTCAGCGATACGCCGAGCCATCATCGCGCACATGAAATAATCGTCGCTGCTGCGAACATGGGAGTGCTGAGCGATTTCCACATAAGTGGAATTCGGAGCAGAAGCCATGACCGCGAACAACAGTATTAGCCAGTTCGCGTTGATCTCTGAATCGCCGTAACTTGAACCTTGAAGTGTACTCCACATCTTGGCAAACGCGTCTCGGAACCATGGCTCTGGAATTCCATAAAGCCAGTTGCCATCAATAAAGAAAGCATCCACGAGTGCAGTGACAATGTGCATTTCAGGCATTATCTGTAAGATAGCAGGAATACTGTCGTATGTTGGTAGGGGAGAGAATCTCCGTTCATCTTCTCGCCGCATACTAGTAGAACTGGTGGAACTGGCATACATGAATCGAGGAACCTGTCTTGTACTGATCTGATGGATGATATGTATGTTAAGAGAACCAGACAAAAAGCAAAACACCAGCACTCACTGAGCGTAACGCACATATCAAACTCCCTCTTCCCACATACTCTCCATGATGACCAAATGAAAGCTGAGCAACCGTTGATATAGCTTCATAGAGCGGGTCACTCAAAAAGGAATCTGGTAGGATGTCCTTTGGTGGTTCAGGAGATGCTCTTCCAGACGTGGCAGCATTACTATCTACACAACCAGACGACTGAGGCGATGTCGATAATTCTGGGGGCACTGATGGAGAGGTTGCGGGGGAGCCGTTCAGATTCTTTTGCTCTGCCAGAGCCTTTTCGAGAGAAGCAATACGCGCTGTGAGTTCTCTGATGGTAGATTCCTGTTCGTTGGACACTGTACTTGAGGATCTAAGAGCTTCAGCTGGTGGTCGTGCAGGTGAAGGGCGTGCAACGGGTACATTCTCCCATCGACATAGATGAGTTACGCCACGAGCAACACAGAGCGAGCAGGGATAGTTTCGGTCGCATTTCTACAAAGAAATGATGTGAGCGGAAGCAAAACACGCTTATGATGTTCTACTAGATGCTGAATCGTACCTGTCGGCGTTTCGTGCATTCAACACAGCTCAACCTTAGCCGTCTTCGCGTCTTCTTTTCCTTCCGGCTGCTGCTACCAGAGCTTTCAACCTCACTCATCGTGCGTGTATGATATCAGGCAACGCCCAATTGGTATTTTCAACAAAGATTTGTGAAGTTAGGAGAAGGTACAAGTAAATCTGGAGAGTCAAGTTCAGGTGTTTGGGTAGCATACAATGAGAAATAACGGACGACATAATGAAAGGGACATGGATTTATAAGTATAAACATTCTTTCTGGATGCATCCAGTGACCACGGTACTGATTAGGTACGTACTTACAGAAAATCAAAGAGTATTACTACGCATCACCGGCTTGACTTGTCATCAGAAGTTGATTGCAGCTGCGCGGCGATCCTCGGTTGTACAATCCTTTATAGAAATGATTACCGGCTGTTCCTAAACCCCATGTAATCAAGGGGCGAGTTGCATTGAATGTAACTCGTACACTGAGCGCTCATGCACTCTGCAGTGGGTCAAACATCAAGAAGACGCTTGCCTCCCTGCCACACGGTGAAGCTAACGGCAGTCATTGGCACAATCTTGAGGTATCCGATTCCAAGTCCGACATAGAACCCTCTCCAACCGCCGGCATGCCATATTGCACTGACCGTTTCTCCCCAACGAAGCCATCTGTCTGGTCGCGTAATCCCACCGACTTGCATCCTTCTGCGAATGACCTCGAATGGGTATGAAGCAGTCTGAGCAAGGGCACCCGAAAGAGCTCCAATGGCGAGGTCAGCTACTGGTGTTGGCGGCGGACGCCCTGATTCAGACGGCAGAGGCAGTAAGCGCGAACGAAGGAAGCCCCAGCTCAGGAAGGAAACTCCTGCATAGGGGATCATTCCGATTATTGTGACAGTAAAGCCGCGATAGAATTTGAGCACAGGTAAGCGGTCGAAAGATCCCTGGGTGGGAGATGTCTCCGGCACTGATGACGCTGCATTTATTGCCTTTTCCGCGTAAATCTGGTGTGCAGCGCTCAGGAAAGATGGGCGTATTTGGGTGCTCCCTGGAGCTCTTGTTTGAAATGCCATTCGTACGCGAATGACATCAAGAGGGTAAGTAACAAATACAGACATAGTGCCTATACGAACTATGAGAACAATTAACGGGTCACAGAAACCAGTAAACAGACCTGAGATTGCGCCGGCGAGGAATCGACGGCCATTTGTCTCTTGCTCCCTCGTCGGCATCAACCACTTCAGTCATTTTGAGTAAGAGAATATATGGATTAAAAGAAGGACTAACGTGGTGCACTTGGTCGTATGCCATAAATTTGATGGCCGCGTACGGAAATATGCGGAGAAGAGTTGCTGAGTGGCCTTGAAAGAGGCCTCGGATGCCACCATCTCGATAGATATCCTTCCCAGCTCGTAATGCCCCGCTCCAGGTCCCTAGAAGTGGTTTAGTACACGAAGGGTATACCTAGCAGCAGAGTGTCCATGCCTGCATATTTCTGATAGTCCGGATTGGAAGCCTGAAAGAGAATTTTAACTCTGTCGAGGGGTGCGACGACAGTTTTGGCCTTGATAGATATATCAGAGTGCTTTCTAGTTTAATTAGGAAGAGAGCACGCACGACACATCCAGCGATACCACCTGCGAGACCGGAACGGATGATGTAGTGCAAAGACTGCTTGTCTGGCGGCGATGAGGCGGCATTTGGACTCATTCGCGCGGCGAAGTCATGCAGATGAACTGGAGAAGCAAAGAGTAGCGATGAACAAGGCTTGAAGAACGGTGAATGTGGGGAGGAGGAGGGGGCTGACGTCTGCGCCCGGCGCCCCGTATCGCTGGATGAGTCTTCACGCGGTGTCGATTTCAAGTGTATTCTGTTTTCCCCGGCGGCAATTTCCACCACTCATCCGTCATCCTTTGTAAATCGTCACATCTCGTGGTCACTGTAGTCACAGTCGCGTCGCGTCTTTATTCTCACCACCACTCATGGCCACCAAAACAAAGTCAGAAGCAAAAGTTCCCGTGCTGAAAGGTCAAGAGGGTTAGTTAACAGTAACACATCTCGATGCATCGCGTTGCTAACCAGCACCAGCCGAAGCCAAGGTTCTCCAGTACGTCAAAAAGGTATGGCACTACGATGATTTCACCCCCCACCTCTGTGAAACTGTCATCACTTTATTCTGCAGATGAACAGACCATACGGCGCAGTCGATGTGGCAGCTAACCTCAAAGGAGCTGTCCCAAAAACAGCCACGCAGAAGATTCTCGTCGCGCTTGCAGAAAAGGGCGAGTTGGTTCAAAAGACCTATGGTATGTATGCGCGAATATTTCACTCATGACGCGTTTATATCATTTCTGAAGGTAAAACAACCTTCTTTGTCGCAAATCAAGCGAATATGGAATCCATACCTGGGGAGAAGATTACTGCAATAGAGTCGGAAATCAAGTCTATCGAAGAGGAGAACAAGTTGCTCGCGGTTGAGATTAAATCATCCGCTGCAGGTGTGTTCCTTCATTATGATAACGGATATTGAATCATGAATCATTTCACGACAGAACTCGCAAAAGTGAAGACCACTCCCACTAATATTGACCTCCAAAACCAAATCGAGCAGACAGAGGCTGCGGTAAACAGCAGCATTAACTTCTAACCTCTTCGCTAATACCCAATGCCCACATCAGATTGCTGAAATGACAGCTCGGCTCGAGCCACTCCGATCAGGTGCACCTCCCATTTCCGCCGAGGACCTCGCTCAAGTGAACGCGGACTGGACTAAGTGGAGGGCAGAGTGGGTCCGAAGGAAGAAGATATTCACCACGTACGTTCATTGCTAGAGAGACGCTAAGACCTGGAGAAAGTCGATGGATAACGAATCCTAGCTGTATACCTGCTGATTCCTGCTGTGCATAGGTTCTGGCATATGATCAGTGACACGCTACCTCCACAGGAAGCTCGAGTACTAGAAGAAGATCTGGGAATAGAACTAGATACACCTGAACACTGTGCGATCGAACGTGAGCTACTTGCTCAGAAATCTGGAAATTCCCTGAAGAGGAAGCGCTGCTAAAGGCCGTCCTCTGACTGATGTGTATTCAACTCTCTTGCTTCTTGATGTTCTACTTTTCCTTTCATGTATTCTGATACTCTGCCCCTGAATAAAATCTCATCTTACTTTGTGGTTTATCTGGTCGTTCCCACATTGCATATTACGCTAGATAGCTCAAATGACCTGCAAGTCAGCAAGATTATACATCGGACCGATGGCTGGATATTGGAAACCAGGGCTGGTAGCTGCCATCTACGCGGTATGAAGCAATCATTCGCTTGGTGGGAGATACAAGAAGGAAGATGTTGCTGTACCTTGACACTGTACCTCGAGCTCATTTGTGCTCGTGGATCGACTCTAAACCATTTATCCGTCGTTTGTCACCCAGATCAGGGGAATTTCTTGCTGCAAATATGGAGATTGACAGCTTTATACATTCCGCTTTCCCCTTCAATTTAAGCTGCATTAATGTGCCTGGAATTTAGAGAGTATTGGAATGACGTCAACGCGAGAGACGGATCATTATGGATAGGGTGAATAACATCAAACAATTGCGGGTAACAGGAAATATCATAGAAGACCAGCTCGTAAAATGGCGAATGGCAGCGTGGTAATTCTGTTGACTGGCAGTATAAAGGACGGAGAAAAAGACAACTCATCTCTCAAGAAGGATGCTATTCTCCCGTTCTACAGGTGTCCTGATCACTTTGACCTGGTCACTTGGAGCGGCCATCGCCCAGCAGTCGAACTTACCAGACCTTGCACCTGGCATTTTCTCTGCACAGTCGAGCGCAATCATTGACGCTCCTCTTCAAACAGTCTGGGATGTTCTCCTGGACTTTCCATCGTATCCTGAGTGGAACCCGTTTTCACGGTAAGCTTGTGTGTAGATGATCTTCGGGGACGCGCTAAAGTACTTGCTACAGATCGCAAGTCGTGACGAACGCGTTGTGGATTCCTTTGGAGGACCAGACACCCCACGAGAACCTTCGCTTGATCATCCAGGCGCAGATCCCACCTCTGCCGACACCTGTGGACGAGAACACATCGCCGAACCTGCTACATGCCCAGATATCGTTTGAAAACATCACAACGATCGACCACGCGCTGCATCGCGCTGCATGGAGGGCCATCATGCTTCCCGAGGTGCTGCTGGATTCGGAGCGGTGGCAGGCGCTGAGTACGCTGCCTGATGGAAAGACGTTCTACGAGTCGAAGGAGGTGTTCCGGGGGCCAGTGGGATACGTGGTGGACATTTTGTTTGCGGAGGGGCTACAAGAGGGCTTTGATGCACAAGCAACTGCATTGAAGAACCGAGCTGAGAGTTTGTAGTGGCAATGACATAGTAACGTTGAATGATCAGTCTGAGAGTACGGCGTTGCTACCCCGAATGACATCATTGTATAGCAAAAAGTGTGGTAGATAAACAACGGCAAGGGCCGATGTACGGCAGAGATTCAAGACCGATGGCTGTGACGGTGACTGACGTCCGAACTGGACTCGCTCAGCCTCAGCCACGCTCAGCCTCGGCTTGTGCTCATCTCTGCCACTTGTCTGTCCAACTGCTTCTCCCTTTCTTTCTCTCACAATACCTGCCGTCATTCCTGCCCTATAGTTTATATCCCTCGTTCTTTCCCGCCGCTACTTCTCCCTTTCCTCACCCACCCCGTCTCCCCATCCCCGAGTGGCCCCACATAATCTGCCATGGCATCCCAGACTCCCGTGCGTATCTCTATCATATCTCCATCGCACCACCCCAACCACCACTCACCCCCCTTGCATCCAGATTCGACGAAAACTAGTCATTGTTGGCGATGGCGCGTAATTGTGTGCCGTCCATGAATGATTTCGCTGAGACTTTCGCGAACAGGCGCTTGTGGGAAGACATCCCTATTATGTTCCTTTGCTCTTGGAGAGTTTCCAAAGGAATACGTATGTCTGCCTCCCTTTTTCGCCCCCCTACTCCCCCGCTGATCTTTACCAACCGCAGCAACCCAGTAGGCACTCCCTGACATCATGTGGCGATATTATACTTATTTCACCTCATCTCAGCCGTATTTGACAACTATGTTGCTGAAATTAGACTCGACGAAAAACCTGTTCAGTTGGCCCTGTGGGATACGGCGTATGTTCCTCCCTTTCTATCAAATGGCAGGATCTGACAATTCTTCGGACAATCTTATTCACTTCTCGTAGTGGTCAGGAAGAATATGAGGTGTGTGCTCAAAGACATTTGTCGCATTCATTCGCTCATACTTTCCGCACATAGCGCCTGCGGCCAATGTCATATTCTAAATCTCACGTCATTCTTATAGCATTTGCCATTGACACTCCCGATTCGCTCGAGAACGTGACCAGCAAGGTACTTAGACGCCCTAAATTCCATCAAAGAACCCTACTCACCATTTAATATCCCAGTGGATCGAGGAGGTGCGTAACATCTGCGGGCCCACCATCCCCGTGATCCTGGTAGGATGCAAGGCGGATCTTCGACCAAATACCACACATCCGAATACCCAGGGCAATCTGACATGGGTCACACGCGAACAAGGCGAACGGGTAGCCCAGCAAATCGGTGCCCGTGCTTACAAGGAGTGTTCTGCGTTGAAAATCGAGGGTGTTGACGACGTCTTCGAGACGGCAACACGAGCCAGCATGTTGATGAGGGATGGTGTTCCTAGCCATCCTCAGAGCAGCGCCGAAGGCAGGCATCATCGACGGAGGAGCAGTGGGAAGAACACGGTGCAAGAGGAGACGGGTGGTGGATGGAAGTGCTGTGTTGTATGTTAAGGACTTGAGAGAAGATGTCGGACTTTGGATAGCTATTGTCGGTGCCTTTTGTGCATTGCTTTCCTTATTTATGGATTCCTCTGGACTCTGGAAGCCATATATATGACATACATACGTCAGTCGATTTGCTTTTACTTTTTACTGTTATTTCTTGATTCATCCCTAGTACCGTTGCTTCGCTTTCTCTAGACATATCATTACATCTAAACATGTTCTTGATTCGGCACTCGGAAACAATACCTAGGACATGTTGTAAATTACTTTACTGTCGGCGTCGTAGGGGTCAATGTGTGCTTGATTCTACATGGTAAGGCTCGAGTTTGTTTCACGTGCACCTTTAACAGCCTCCAACGACAATAACATCAACCTTCAACGCAACTTTCACATTGAAGTGGTGCTAGTAACGTTCTAATGCGCTAGACGCGCTTGTCGACAGACATGCAAATTCCGACGTATTCGAAAGCGTACATCCACTCAAACCCTATTTTTATCTCAACATGCTGCTAAGCCGCACGCGCAAACCCATACTCTGACCACGGTGACCTCTTCATTAGGCTTCTCAATACTCTACGCGTCGTACTGCCCTAGATACCACCGGCGGGGTTCGTCTGTGGTTGATATAGGCGTCAAATTAAGGGGAAATCATCCTGCAAGAACTAATGAACCTTGGCAACGTCACGCCCTTCAAACCCTCCCCTGGATTCGGAAATTGCAGCCGCCTGTGTTTATCGTCAGCTCGGCAGAGACCTCGAAGAAATACAGCTACGACTTTCTCTACCCCACGCTGTCCAATTGTCGCCCAGTCGGCATCGGTCTGGAATTCGTTTGGCCAGTTGCATGGTCTATATATGATATTCTACTTACATCGCTTACACCACGCGCTGTTCCACAGACACCCACAAGATGCGGGACGCTCGTCTTGTCCACCTAAATAGCCATATTAGTATTACATATGCCACCGTTCACTGAAGCTATGAAGACTACCTGGTTGAGGGCACTGGCAACTACGCAGGCGATGGAAAGGACGACGAGTGCTGGACTAAACTTCATAATTTATGCGGCAGTTTACCGATGAGACGTAGTGCGGGTCGAGCGTGCAGGAACTGGTAAGGCCATCGTTCGGAATCTCCACCCTCTTATACCCACAGCACAAAGTACCTCGCCGTATGTTTAACCAGCCCTGCTGCTGAGTTCTTCGACATCTAGAAGTAGTTGATAAACACATGGTATACTCGCTGTCTTCTTCACGGATCTTCCATTTCCTGATGATGTCTTTAGCTTTGACTCCTACCTAGCTAGTATCATGTCGCAAGGCACGGGGAAACGCGCGATGCAGCTACGAAGGTGCATTTCCTGGTCTCGATGATAACTTCTGGTCTCTATACGGCCATAAAGGCTTACGGCCTGTGAAGAAACGGTAAATAATTGGACGCAGTATAGCATATCTGCGTTCTCGAAATCTGATTTATTCCAGTGCGGCATGGGAGAGAACTTGAAATTGCCTCGATGATCATCTCAAGAGGGAAACCTGATTGCTTCATTGAGGTTCTATTGATATCAACGTGCTTGATTTTGATTCATTTGGCCTCCTTTGAATGACTTTGTGAGCCGTTACAAGTTGCGTTTCGAGCTGTTTACTAAATATTCATAATAAGATACCAACCGCACAGTTTTGAAACATGACAATCAAGTACTGTGAGATAAATTTATTGCGACAATTCTCTAAATGAGTGCTCCGTCAGTCCGACCTTCGTATTGCGCGACTCTGGGACCGTTCTCGTGTTCTTTCTTCCAAGCTTCTAGGTTGATGTATCCTCGAAGGAGGAGACGCATCTACCAGGGATGGGTGAACATTAAATCCTAGATCTAGAGCCGCTTAATGACCATCCCATCTATTTGCCGTGCTTAGTAACGAGCATATATTCTACCTAGACCGGAAAATTGTGCTGCAGATGAAGCCTCTATCCATACAAGACAATTCTGGCAGGGAAAACAGCATCGAAAGGTTTATCGCCGCCACAACTAGTCCAACCTAAATATATCCCCCACTGGTCCAATGAACTCGATGGCCCTTTATTCTCTCAATCCTACATATGCGGCAGCCTCTCAAACCTGTGACCCAAGATCTTTAATCACGGTTGTACCATGCTTGACTCATGTGATCCAATATATATAGTCGATCCGCACAATATGCCAATAACCAGACTTCGCAATCAGCCAATAAAGCCTATCGTATTCTGGATGACGAAGAACGATACATCATTCAATTAGAAGTCTTTCATGAACTTCATTGCTTGGTTAGCCATGATTTTAGTCGTCGTTTATCCGTTTAATTTGACTTGCGTCTAGCTACAGCATGCTACGAAAGATCTTATTGTTTAATTATTACCACTACGAGCTCGAGGGTGTGTACTTCGATCCTACGCACCTGAGCTACTGCCTGGAGAGTATCTGGTAATCTCTTGTATGCTCTGTGGGTATCACTCATATCGTATGGCAGCGGGATGGTCAATTCAAAGAGGCTAAGGTCATGGCTAATGTTGTCCGTACTTATAGGGACTACGAGAAAATTATTCGATGGGTACTAGACCGATGTTTGGTCGGAGGACTTGATTTTATAGACTTCCTTTGATTTGCACTCTGCACCTATGTTCCTTTATTTTGAGAGAAATGTGTTCATTCACCTCTAGAAGTAAGTAAGAGACAAGCACAAAGTTCCCTTTGATGCTGAACACGATGCAACAAAGAACAGCTTAACGCTCAGCCAACTATCATCCATGGCATGGACTGTTTCCGACAGACAAAGGGACTTGATAGAACACGAGATATTTAAGCTTTTGAGCTCGATGCTCTGACTTCCATTTAGCCGACCATCCTCTCATCTATCTACATACAAATGACTCCTCTTAAGCTCTTCCCCACCATCCCCGACGAGCTCGAAGCTATGGAGTACGTATAACATACTCAAATTCGCCTAACGGTTGCCGTCGATTCTAACGCGGCGTCATAGCTCGAGGCTCGCTCTGAGATACCAAAATATCTTCATGAAGGTAGGCTTCATGCACTTGGATTACTCTCCGAATATCTTGTTAACGCTTGATCGCAGAACACCCTCATCCGAGGACTCAACACAGTCCATGAAGTCGCGCCCCAAATCAATCCCTCCCATCCTCTGTTCCAGGCATTCATGGAGTACGCTGAGATTGTAGGGGATATGGTGCGCTTACATCTCGAAGGTGTGTTCGTGCTTTACATCATATTGGGGAGACCGTTTGCCGATGCATTAGTAGGCGACGAAGTCTTCTTCATTACTTTCAACGGATCGGGACGCTCGCTATTCGATATCCTAGGCGAAGAATGTAACCCGAACGATTTCAAGATTGGGGACCAGCTGAAGGCGCTGAGACAGGTGATAAATCGATGGCAAGAGGTAGGCACCGACTCGCAATGAATTGGATGCGGAGTACTCAAAGCATGAGCTTCATCAGGACCAAAGCACCTATGTGCCAGCGACGCTGCAGGAACATATTCAGCATCTCAATAGCACGTTGTCGACAAAATTTTGGGACCAGGTATGCATTCGCCAGGGCTACATATCGAGGCGTGCTGAGCAGCCTGTTGGAAGATCAACAAGGTTAAAAGCGAGTATCTTGTTTCTGTCGTTTCTGACGAACGGTTGCGGACGATGATCCAAGGTAAGAGACGCACAAATCAACACGTATACTCGCTGATCGTTGAGACGGTCAGACAACGTCATCTGGCTAGTAACTCATAGCGACATGACCATTTTGCTTCCGTAAATCTCTGCCTTTCATGAATATTAGTTGACGTTGCTGAATACCATCTAGGTTCATTTTATCACACCACGACTCCAAGACTTCAGCACACTGGCCGAGCGTGACGGAGGAAGGTATGGCAGCCATGCCCGAGCTTTTGAAAGTGCATGAAGGGTAAGTGTTGAACTATCTCGTGCGTTGTCGTTGCTGATATGAGAGCTTGCAGATGCTGGAAATTTGCGCCGTTTGATCCCATTACGAAGCAACAGATGGCTCCGCCATTGTAGGAAAATGATATTATGCAGTAGGTGGTTATGATTCGATGGAGATTTGTATATGATATATCTAATGAGCTGGTTAATGAGATTTATCTTTTGTACATGTTATTGAATTCCTGCGACGTACGTGTTAGCTTCAGCAGCGAGAGGTTACGTAGAGACATAACGCACCAGTGTATTAAATCCATGAAAAGGATAGGAGGAGTGTTCGATACAAGATGAAATAATAATACACATCACCAGCTTTCAGTCTACTCTTTCAGCTCCCAGCTTACACCGCATCCACATCCGCTTCCTTTCGCTTGTGGGTTTTCCAGAATGCGGAAACTGCTCCCTATGAGCTCTGTTGCATAATCGACTACAGAGCCGTTCAGTAGTGAGAGCGATATTGCGTCGACGATGACATTGGAGGGTTGGATAGTCGGATGCGAGAATTGGCTTAAAGAGAGTTAGATGTATGCAGAGGACGATGAGCAGAGCAAACGCACTAATCATCAGGAGCAACAGATTTTGCGAGCTCCATTTTATACTGGTATCCGTGACATCCTCCCGACTCAACAGCTATACGCAGTCCTGCGTCGGGATTCTTTTCACGATTGGCTATGGATGCTAATTGCTGAGGTGTTTCGTGAGCATGGTGGGTACAATAGGCTCCAAGACACTCACTTCCGCAGCCCTATCAGTGAGCACCAAATTTACCCGTTCTGGTGGTATAAGCTCTACATCTATCTCCTCTTTTTCAATATCCTCTGGAGACGGGGCAGACCGGACGATAGACGATTTGGCTGGTGGTTGGGATGCTGCTCGGAGGAGTATTGTCGAGGAGAAGGGACGTTTAGGGGTTGATGCTCTTTGAGGAAATGAGAGATATGTTCGTCGGGATATCGAGGTTGAGCGGTAGAGACGGAGAACAAGGCGTGCAGAAGTGAATAGCATAGACATAATGAGTAAGGGCATAAAAATGTGATGCAAAACGGTCTAGGAGAGTGAACAGCGATAAGCACGAATAATATGCCGACGAGCGACGTGGAGGAGCGTCGAGGGGAACGCGGAGAACGACGAGCAAGTTCACGTTCAAGCCAGGACTCAGGAATGGTGAGTGCACTAAGCAAAGGTGGCCGGAGAACATGCGGGGATCGGCTACCGAGGGCCGAGACTCCGGAGTAGATCCTCCACGTGATCAATATACGCGCAGAGTCCAGACGCGTCAATCAGCGTCGAATTGAGAGTAGTCAATTACAAGCTTAGATAATGTAACAGCATAAACCTAAGTATACAACATCCAACACTCCTTACCACTGACTTTCCATCATAATGACTGACTCGACACGGCTACTGCTCATGGGCTCGGAGACAAATATGGAGGTCAACTCAATTCCTATTGATTCGTGCTCGTTGCGGTGGCGCCGCCGTTCGTCTGGGTCATCGGGAAATTCGTGCATGTTGATAATGATTCTGCAATTCTGTTATGTGGTGAGTTAATTAACAAGAAGTGATAAAAATGTAACACTAACTGCAGCAGAAACCATCATGATAAACGTCCTGGAGACGGAGATGTTAGCCAAGAGCACACGAGAAGAAGCTAATGGTTTACGGGAATGCGATATAACACAGTCGCCCGATTTGCAGGGATAGTCTCTTCGTAGTAACATCACTAACGACCAGAGAAAGCAGTACTATCAGGAATGAGCCATCGGAGGCAACAAGGAACTAATGCACTTACATATAACCACACCAGACACCCATGATCCATCACGGGTCACCATGCTTAACAGCGGTACTTTCTGCCATCCATAACCCTGCCGTAGAGTAACATGTCTGTACAGAGTCAATCCCCAAAGGATGCACTGTGTACCCATCTCAACGGCACTGTTTGACGTGGATCAGAAAATAAGGGTGTGTAAGACAATAAAAAGGACATACCCGATAAGCATTACAGTAAGCGGAACTTTGCTGGGGATGCATGAGTTATAGAATTCAGCTCGACGGACACTGACGATGCCACATGTGATGACCATGATATACTCGATGAAGAGTACAGCGACAAGGAAGTAGCTCATTCTAATGCTTTTATCGTAGAGCGCGTAGACTGTGGACGGCAAGTGAGTTAAGAAACTACGTGTGGGCTGGAACTTACGACGTGTCACGAGGATGATTTCGAGAGGGAGAAGAAGGCAGAAGCCAAGGGCTAGTTGTACCCCCTGCCATGCTTGGCAAAATGAACGCGGTAGGTCGTGAGACGTATGGGTGTGAGTTACGACGACGCTGTTGATACTGCATCGACACGGGTGAGTTGTGAACGCCAAATCCACAAAGAATACATACATCTGAGCAGCAATACCTAGGTAGCGCGATACGGAGTAGAGACACTTTACGTAGAGGATGCCTTTTGATTTCCTGCGATAGGTTATATGTTAAATACGAATACTCAAGTGCTGTTGGAAGTCTAGACTCACTGCCAAATGGACACCTCGTATTTAAGCGTCAAGAACCATTCCCATACCAGACACGCGAGAGCAGCATCTGACAACTGACATGTTAATTTGACCACAACGGTAGTTAAGCAGGAAGAACTCACAAGAGCCTGCTCGGACGACAAACGTCGACCAAAAGACGTTGAAGGAGTTTCTCTCTTCGTAAGGTTCAATCATGGGTGTAGAATGCAAAGAATGGGCGACAGGTTAAACATTGCGTGAATATTTGCGGCATGAGAAGGTGAAAGGTAATAAGGAACGGGTCAGGGATAGAGGATGGAACGACAGTTGAACGCTGGGCAGACAGTTGCGCAACACGATCAACGGAAGCGGGTACAGTTATCACAGCCACTGTTACGTAATGACCCTCAGAGAGTCAGAACTCGCTTGCTCTCGACTTGCGCTCTTCATCGTCGACTCACCATGGCGTCCTCACAGAATGCATCCAAAGTATCTTTCACGATCCGTAGACCAACGCCCGCCGAAGACGCGGACTTCAAGATCCCAGCCTTGCCCCGCCATCTAACAGACGAAATCACTCCTCTTGGCAGCCCACTCGCCAGCTCGCCAGCATCCCCCGCTCCAGACTCCAGCGACGAAGAGGACGAAGCCCTCCAGGACGAGCTCGTATCAGGATTTGACAAGTTTGGTGTTCAGCGGTGTGTATCTGTCTCCCTGCACCACTCACAGTCATCTCAACTCACAAAAGGCGTCCATGGTGACTCTCTTCATTGCAGCCTCAATGAGAAGAAAAAAGCCAAGCAAGGACCCCTCGTCATCCCTGCACTCAAAAACCGTGACTGGCGGGAACAAGCTCGCAAGCGTCGCAGCGCATCCCAGTTCGTACCTGTATCGGCCACCGCAAAGACTGGTGCGGATGGCAGCGTTGGCGGATTGGGAACTAGGGACAGTATCAATTCCGGTCCTACGCTGTCTGGTTTGCAGGTGAAGCAACGCGAGGTAAAGCTCGAGCAAGGTGAGGACCAGGAGATGCTGACAGTGGAGGACGAGGATATCAAGATGGAAGAGGAACCTGAAACAGAGGACCAGCGAGCTCTACGCGCCATTCTTGCCGAATCTAATGGCGAAATTCAAGATGGCCCCACTGTTGATATTATACCCATCTCAGAAACCGATGCTCTCAAACAAGACGTCGAAGAGCTTCCCGACTCTGCTACCATGGACGACTATGCCCGTGTACCCGTTTCTCAATTTGGTGCTGCCCTTCTCCGCGGTATGGGTTGGAAGGAAGGTACCGCTGCCTCTAGGAAACCGGGCAAGGGCCTAATCGAACCATATCTCCCCACTGCGCGCCCCGCATTGCTGGGCATCGGCGCGAAGGAGCAGGAAGTGTATGATGACGGGAGTAAGAAGAAGAAGGGAGGCGGTCGCCCAGAAAGACGCTATGTACCGGTTATCAAGAAGGAGAGGGAGGGCTCTGGTACGCCTGGTTCTTCCTCAGGGCGAGGAGGAGACAGGTCTCGATCGCCTACTAGACGAACTTCTGCCCCAGTTTCAAGGAGAAGCTCCAGGTCACCGGATACCACAGAGCGTAACAGGGATCTGGACGATAGGAAACGGGAGTCAGGAAGGGGGGACAGAGATTACGGGCGTGAGCGTGAGCGTAACAGAGACCGTGATCGCGACTACGACAGCGGAAGGGATAGGCGGGATAGGGACCGTGGTTCTGACAGGTATGGGGAACGTGATCGTGGATATGAAAAGGAAAAAGAACGCGACCGGGGCTTTGATCGTGATAGACGGCGAGGAGATGATGCGAGCAGGTCAGACGGACATAGAGAACGAGCGAGGGATAGTGATAAGAAGAGAAGGAATCATTGATGATTGAGTTTTATCAAGGCAAGATAATTGCTTGTTCTTTGCCAACTCCACAAACTTATATGCCCCTTTAGAGCGTATGCAGTCTGGTCGCACTATCATCTTCTAGATATGTACATTCCGTACTATTGCGTCCAACAATCATGATCTTGCAGCTCACATGAAACTCGTTCGTCGCCAAGAACGGCGCTGTAAACCAATGCCTGAGAGTTCAAGGTGTTCCTATACGGTATTTGCACGGAATATCTATATGATCACGGAATATCTACTTGGTCACGGAAAATCTACTTGATTATGGAAAGTCTACATGAATACGGAAAGTCTCATGATCATGGAAATCTGCATGATTGCGGAAAATCTACATGATCACGGATTCTCTTTGGATGAAACTATTATCTGAGTGTTCAGTATAAATGCTAGGATGCTTGGGTTAGCTTGTTAACCAGAAATAACATGAAGTTTTCATTTTCTGTTCTATTTCTGCTAGTGATTACCCCAGTGACTGTCTTGATAACACGTGCAGCCGAGTTCATTCCCTTGAATCGTAAGCACATTCATTCTTCGACCTCTCTTTCATCTGTGTTGTATAGTTGAATCTAAACGTTAACCATGTCGACAGCGCCTGTTTCAGTACAGCCAATTAACTTTGGAGTGCTGGTATTTCCTGCATTCCAGGCTCTCGACGTCTTCGGCCCTCTCGATGCACTCAATATGCTCTCTTTGAGCTTTCCTCTCAATCTATCGATAATCGCGTCGACTCTATCTGCAGTCTCCACCCGCCCCACGTCAGCAACTATGAACCCGCACAATTCCAACTTCTCTGAATCCATCATGCCAACGCATACCTTCGATAACCCCCCTGCCGATCTTGAGGTGCTCATCGTTCCAGGTGGCCTTGGGACGCGTGCGCCTAACCTGGATCCGACGATTGACTTTGTGCGCAGGACCTACCCGCAGCTGAAGTACCTTATAACCGTGTGCACTGGGGCTGGGATTGCTGCGCGGGCAGGGGTGCTAGATGGGAGGCGCGCTACAACGAACAAGCGAGCGTGGACGGCGACAACAGCTCTTGGGCCGAATGTGAATTGGGTCACCCACGCGAGATGGGTGCACGATGGGAATATATGGACATCCTCAGGGGTTAGCGCAGGTATTGACACAACGCTCGCATTTGTGGAGGAGATATATGGGAGTGAAGCTGCTACTAATATCGCGAATGGCATGGAGTATGAAAGACATACAGATCCCAGCTGGGATCCTTTTGCGGATCTGTACAACTTGTGATCGAAGTTCTACAGATTTATTACTCAATGGTATACATTAGTGCAAATAAAAGTGACAATGTGTGTGTTAATAGTGAGATTACAACGACATCGAATTGAATTTCCACTCTACGACATTAGCGTGTGGGATTTCGTCCTGAAAATGCTTGATTTGATGTCCCAGTCGACAGGTTTGCAGATCTTTGAGCTTCTGTTGCAAAGTTCAACCAATTAGAAGCAGCCCTTCGACCAGCTTCCTTTTGTGCTTGGTGTTGCTCGAGACGTTGCTGACGCTCCAGTGGAGGCGTCATGAGGGGATCAGAGTCTAGACCAGAGGCCAAGCTATCAACATCAGAGTAATCCGCTTCACGCAGCGATGCACTGGGTATCACTGCTGGACCAGAATCGTAGGGTGAGCCTGTAGCATAAGCTGATTCGCCGTATGCGCCTGGCATAGCCGAAGAAGTATTGTTAGGATTGTTGGTATAGACTACTTGTATGGTTTGTGGGGGCAGATGTGTGACGCCAGGAAAAGAAGAGAAAGCAGTAGTATTATAATCTGAGTCCTCGCTATGGTTGGACTGACCGTAAATCGCTCCAGAACCTTGTGTTGTTGTATGTGAATTTGTCCGAGACTGCAAGCAGTAGATGTGAGGTCAGCGGAGAACTGGATAGTAATTGAAATATTACTTACGGGTGGTTGTATACTGAAGTTGTAATCTCCACTTTCACGCTCCCGTCTGTGGGATGCCTGGGATGATGGTCGTATCTGACCACCTTGGGTATAGGTTGAACTTGGACGACCATATGCATCTGGGCGATACGTGCTGCGTGACTGTAATTCTGAAATTAGACAATAATATATTCAACGAAGAGCTTATTCACCAATGAACGTTCATGCTGGGGATGCTCGTTCGGTCTGGAAGACGTTTGTGCAGTAGGATTCTCAGGAATATCATCAAGTATAGGGTAGGCTGATTCTGAAGCCGATGGGAAAGGGGACAGTCGGATCGATGGCGGAATTGGAGAAAGAACTGCTCTCTGGGATGGTTGTGGGGAATTGTGTACGAAGGAGTTTTCTTGTCCTTCAGGGATCGCTGAAAGAGTCGGTGAAGGCGTTCTTTCAGGAAGAATTGGGGGGTGGTTGAAACCGTGCGGTGGGGGTAAGTGTAATCCGCCGTTGTTTGGGTCACTCGTTGGAATAAAATTATCAGGCGGTATAGCAGATGGTGGCCTCATCTGTGGGGTCCCATTTCTAATGAGGGCGGGATGAATTCCCTCATGTTGCTCCTGGTGTATTGGCGGTACCATATTTGGTTCACGAGCAGGTATGGGAACCGGATCTGGAGACCGTACACTGCGCGGAGGTGTGGGTGTATATCTGTGATTGTTACTTGTTGCTATAGATCGTGGTCGGACGCTAGCTGTGTCGGGTCCATGTGCAAAGGATGTAATACCGATGCTGGTTTGTTCAAATTCGCGATCTTCTTCCAATGAGCCGCCGACTGTAGATCGGGCCTCCTCATATCCAAGTATACGCCCTTCTTCATATCCAATATCGCGCCCTTGGCTTAAGCCTTCTTCAATCCCAACTTGTCTACCTTCCTCGCGTGCCAATCGTATCGTGTTGTCTTCATGGGCCTTTCTGAGGGCAGATCTGACCTTCGCGGCTTCATTCTCTGCGTGATGTCTTTGCCTGTCCACAGCGTCGATCGCGTCCTGAGCACGATGAATTTCATGTTGGGCAGCTTCTAGTTGTATTTTATATAACCTAGGAGCAAGAGTTCTAAAAAGATATTCATACAGTATACAGAGTGACGTACTGAAGCCCTGCGTTAGCTCGTGCCGCATCCTGTAACGCAACTAATCGAGCATCATTTATACTTTTGAGATAGGCAATAGTATCCTTTGCTCTTCGTTCAGCATCATCTGCACGTCTCCTTTCGGCCTGTAGATGCATTGTAAGTTGATGAACCATGCGTTTGAGCTCCTTCACTTCATCGTGTAGGCGCAGCTTCCCAAGTTCCCTCAGAGATCGTTCAGAATCTCGCGAGATATGACTAGAGGAACGACGCTCAGATTGAGAACGACTAAGATTCTGCGTTTCATTGGATGGATGTTCATTGGATGGGTGTTCGTGGAATGCGTGTTGGTTGGGCGTGATGTCATTAAGTGTACGCGGAGGTATAGGTAAAGGTGGGAGATCTCTATCGTCAGCAATGCCGGCCGCATTCATGGTGGCCACACTCGAGAGTAAACCAGCCGAACGCAATGAGGTTGCAGTAAAGTGATAAGTTGAATTCTGAATTTTGAACAGCGTGATATTCAAGGCATCAAAACACGTGTGTTACGCGTCGCGCGCTCGGCGCTCGCGATCTTGCACTTAAAGTTACAATGACATGTAGGTGTGCTGCTTATAAAACATCAGCACCAATGGTCACCGAAAAGTCTTGACAGGCTTGAGGTCGCATATTCTACATTAACTCTAATATACACGTAGCGCACTGTACGATAAATAAATAGCAATATCAAATCCATCCTAGCTCGCTCAAGACAGTGTCAAAGGGTGAACTGCTAGATGTGAACCTGGTCTTCCGTGGAGTTGTCAAGTTTTTTATACGCTCCTTTCGATACGTCCTTAGGAGCTGGAGTGTCTATGGTCTTCTCAGCAAGACTACGCTTGTTGCGCCTATGACGAAGGATAAACCATACTAAGAGACCAATCAGCGTAAGACCAACGACTGGGAAAACTAAATTGTCAGCGCTGAACTGTAAGATTATGATAAAATCGACTGACTGCTTGATATTACAACGATAATTATGATATTTTTTTTATGGTTTGACGGGCACCGCACGATCTGACCTCTGTTGGACAAAAAGTAAGTAAATATGGAATTAGTAGCGAATGAACGACCACAGTCTTTACGCACGTTACAGAATCTTTACAGTGCGCCGCTTGTCCTCCAGAACCTCCTACAAAGATAATCGTGCTACCAGTCTTGGTTTTTGTGCTGCTTTTGGAGGAACTCTTTGAGCCTGAGCTACTTTTTCCACCACCTTTCGCATTTACTTCTATTACAAACAGAGAGAGTGTACTGAAGATGAGAGTACTGAGCAATGAGGGGTCCATTTTGCCAAGTTCAAAGCGGTAGCAAAGTAGTCTGGTTTGCAAATTGGCGTGCAAATGGAATAGGCGTTAACCACTGAACCTGGTGGTCAAGAATAGAGTGGGCGTTACCATGTGGTCGATTATAAGCAGGTAAATATTGTCCACGAACGTCCTTGCACGGCCTCCCATGCGTGGCGAGCCACAGGTCGCTAGCGTAGATATGTATCTAGTATTATGTTAGGGTCGATGGGCAGTCTGGAAAACGACCTGCACCCTCAGGCCTAGTGGTCAGTGGTGGATAGGCCATCGCGAAGCCAAGACAATTGATGCGGTACAGACCCCACGACGTGTGGATTGATGTGTGGCTTCTGGGCGCTAAGTGTTATGCTTCACCCTTGACGGGCGGTGCGGAACTTGGAAGAGCGACATAAGATAAGCACCGTGTCACTGGGAGCTTGAATGACGCAGTGAACGGTTAACAGATAATGTCCAGCGTCTTTCATCTGGTAGTTGACATTGAAAGTAACAAATTTGTTTCTAAAGCCAGTCGAAGTTCGTTTAATAGCCTCCTTGCCAAACAAAGATCAAATTTAGAACGCCTGGGCTGGCTTGTCTTTCACAATATTGTGCAGAAAATATGAGTTCGAATCCATATTCACTGATACATAGTAAGCATGAGACTGTTGATTTAAATTAATCGACTCAGTAGTATACTTCATTTGTGGAAAGCTCGTAGGCTCATACTGGGGATCGTGCAAGGTATGGGAGAGCAAGGATTTCTGGTGGAACAGGCGGCTGATTATTTTCCTCCCTCCGTCTTTCTTTCTGTTGTACCTTGCGCCTATACCGAACAAATAAATAGGCTGCTAAGGCCAGAAGTAACAACACGACAACAGAGCCTACACACGATCATATTCAGTAAACGACAATTAAGTTCAAAACAATGCACTACCCACAAATTGGAACTAAGATTATAATTAACATGTGCTTGTTGCTGTCTCTTCTCGCCACATCTGATGTACCCTCATTTGTGTCGCCAGACGTAATGTTGTCTGCCTTAACAAACATGATATCTTGAAGTAGAGCCAAGCAGATCGTAAAGCGTGCCAGCGCTCTTATCCTAAATGCAAATATTGCCATGAAGCACTACTGCAAAAGCCGACCAGCAGCAGGGAGCAAACAGAGGAATCGTCAAGATTGCGTCCCAGATATCATCAGTAGCCCTTTATATAGGGATCTACACATGCTAGAAGACTGGCTAGGCCGCCCAAGCAAGAATTCACCGAATACAAGTGAGAAACTTGATGCAGATAACAGTTTCATTTCCATCAAAGTGATATCTACGGGGGGCAGAATACTCAGTACTTGGCATGTATTCCGGGTCGAGAAACGCGAAGAATGTAAGCCGAAACAAATATCGGCAACACCAATCTCTTTAAGAGTCCCCCCATCCATGCTAGTAAGTCTGTTACACTATCCTTAGTACTTTATGTACATCAAACCACCCAGTAATAGAATTTCCATAGGATACCACCCTTTCCCTCTACACGCTTGCGACGCTGCTCGTCGTCCACTTTATCGCCTTCTACCTCAACATACTCATCAGTATAGAGATCAACGGTCTTCGTGTCGACCAAGTCGCTGTACCAGAACTGCTGGTTCCGTGGAGCTTGCCTCGGTGGAGCAAGGGGATCAGATGATGGAGAACGCCTTTGACGAGAGGGAAGAATTCCTGTATGCCGTGGTCGTTTTATTATCATCCAAGCAACGAACATAACCAGCATAATCGGTATCTCGATGTAGAAAGACAGGAAATCAACCACCGAGAATGTCGGAATCACAGACGACCATCCCTGGACTGTAGTACATATATGTTAAGCAACAAAATTTAAAAGTGAAATTATATGCCTACTGATGATGAGAGTTGTCACTGAAAATACCTGCGCATAATTTAATGTCGTAAATTCTGGGTGGGGCGTAAAAGCACTCACAACAAATGGTGGACCCCATGGCCATGTCCATGCAGCACGAAATTTCAGTTCCTCCAACGGTCGCCCTTGTTTAACCCAGGCCTTTCGAAATCTCCAGCTTGATAGTCCAATCGACAGCCAAGCAATCTAAGAGGTTATTTAACCTACAATCTACAGAGTAGCAAAAGGCTATACCTGATTAGAGACGCCGACAATATTCTGTAGCCAGCCCCATAGAACACCACTGCCAATGAAGCTACTACCAAAACAAAGAGCGCTAATACTGCTGGTGAGAAACAAAGCTGGCAGAGGGATGCCTCGTGTAGTGGTCCAGGAGAATATACGCGGTGCTTGGGGTGGTGTAGCCACAGAAAGTCCTGATTGAGGGAATTGAATAATTGATATTCGTGATGGTGTAGGCGCAGAATATATACATACCATACAATACTCGAGTACCTGCGAACAGAGCATGGTTACCAGCAGATAGCACTGAGGTTAAAATGACGAAGTTGATAAACGACGCCGCTACATCTAAAAGTAGTATAAGTAACCCAACAAAACACCCTGAAGCAAGGACAACAGACTTACTGGAGCCGACTTCCTTGAATACCAAGGTGAAAGGAGATGTAGTTGTGCTTCTATTCGACAAATTTGGATAATCCCATGGCACTAAAAGAACATCACACCTACATCAGCTAGTGGCAGGGAAGGCGACATACCGTTGAGTCCGATGAGAAGAACACTTAAGATGTAGAATATCATAATTCTAAAACATTGAGTTGAGATATAAGTCAATTAAATGGCGTAGATTCTCTCACCGCCAGAAAACCAGTTTTACCACTCTTGGCATGTTTTTGGACGGATTTTTTGTTTCTCCTGCCGTTATACCCAGACTTTCTGTACCGCCAACTAGAGGGACGTCAATAAAGTGCAACGACCCCTCAAAGTGAAAACGCACATGCAAAGCTGGCGGTCACAAAAACTCTCGCAAATCCACCAAATCCACCAACAAACGGTGCACCAGGTATTCTCCAATTGCTTCCGCCGATGTATCTGTGTTCGGAATTGACTCCAACATTGACAAGAATTCCAACTAGAATAAAAACGACGATGGTGGCCACTTTCAATGAAGAAAGCCAATACTCTGACAGGATGCAACATCAGCCATCAACCTTATACAGAGTTTGAGCCGTCCAAACCTAGTTCTCCATATGCTCGAACGTGCACGGCGTTGACACTGACGAGGAATACCCAGAAAACGACGCTTATAACCCAAGGGTTCCAAGATGTCCAAAAATGAAGAACTAATTGTGCGGCAGTCAAGTCTGACGCAACGGAAACGGCGTCATTGAACCAATAGTTCCAAGAAAGTGCGAAGCCATATGCTGGCGAAAAGAAGCGTGTAGTATACGCATTGAAAGAGCCTGCAACCGGGTACTGCGTCGCCATTTCACCCAGGAGTAACAGAGTAATGTAGACGATAAATCCGACAAGAGAATAGCATATCAGCATGCTCGCTGGTCCGCCCTGCGCTAAAGAACGACCAGTACCCAAGAAGAGCCCAGTGCCGATGGTACCTCCAATAGCTATCATCTGCACCTGTCGGGATGAGAGGCCGCGGTGGAGGCCCACCTCCCTCTTTACAAGTGGAGAGGTGGGCAGGTTCTCCGGAGCATGGGATTCTTGGACGCTGGATTGAACTGAACCATAGTTGGTAGGATGAGATACATTCGTGTCGGCCATGATCTTCAGACGGTGTCCATATGTGAAGGGATTTGAGAGCTAACGAAGAGCAAATAACAGCATGGTATAACCGATATGGCGCTCAAATGGCGTAATGGTACGAAGTGAGACGTTTTCCCTCGCCTCCCAGGAACCAATGGCATTTCCACGGGCGGTTCATGGATGTATATCAAATATTGCCCTAGCAAGTTGAACAGTTGCTCATTATCACTTGTAATCTGAGTCCACCTCTATGATCAACAGAGACTACCAACACATACGTCGATGCCGGCAAAGATTTGCATTTATTTAAGAGAATAGGAGGAGTAATCATCTAGGTTCAGTCGATATAAGATTTAAGTGACAAACCAACGTTCAGTACGGTATGCAGAGAACAGTGATGTATAAATTACAATGCCGAAAATGAAAACCATTAAAATGAAATATATAATCGTCCACGAAATGCAAAGCGGTGAGGTGTGGGGATGGAAAGAATAGATAAAAGATTTAGAGAAAATGATGAATTTTAAAGTAGGTGCTTCCATCCAGCATCGCGTGTCTTTTTGACCAAACGCTTGACCTCTTGGGAACGAGCACGAGTAGTAACCAGTAATGTATCCGGCATGTCGACGATAACCAGATCATCAACTCCCAGGCAAGTAATAAGACGCCCCGATCCGGGCACAACGATGCCTCCAGCAACCTGCTCTGTGAGAACTGTATTTATATATTAATTAGCATATCAGACCAAAGCATATAGTATAGAGACGGACCAAGGCTACTGTCTCCGAGGATGCGAGGCTGGTTGGCTTCAGCAGGGAGCAAATCTGCCAGTGAGGAGAAATCGCCGACATCATCCCAACCTATCGTTCTTCATTAGAATGTATGGCATGTCATCATCTCTGACACTCACCGAAAGTGGCGGGGACAACAGCAACACGCCCTTCTGCAGCAGCAGGTTCGGCAACGGCATTATCGATTGGTATCTTCTCCAAGCTGGGCCAGACTTCATTCATAACATTCTGACGGGTTACCTCTGGTGCATCCCATACTGCTGCAATTCTCAGCAGTCCGTCGTGTAGGTCGGGCTTATATTCCTTCAGAAGATCAAGTAGGAATGTAGCTTTTGTCACGAACATTCCAGCATTCCAACGGTAATTACCAGTCTGGATGTACGAAGAGGCCGTGCGTGCATCAGGCTTCTCTTTGAAACTCGATACCAGGCGAGCATTAGGTGCCTCATTCAGACCGAGTTTATCTCCAAGGCGCACGTAACCGAAACCAGTGGATGGATGAGAAGGTGCGATACCTATGGTAACGAGGTAATCCTTGCGGGCAACTTCGACGGCCTCTGCAACGGCAGAGAGGAAAGCCTCGTCACCGGAAATCATGTGATCAGCAGCGAAGGATCCAATGATCGCGTTAGGATCACGTAGCGCAAGCACAGCAGCAGCGAGACCAATAGCTGCCATGGAATCTTTTGGACCGGGTTCGCAGAATAAGTTTTCGAGCTGGAGATCCGGTAGCTGATCACGGATAGTTTTGACGTGAGCAGGGCCCGCAACAATAGTCGTACGGGCGGAGGAAGACAGGGGCAGAAGGCGATCCCATGTTGCTTGGATAAGGGAACGACCTTTCAAGGTCAGATCGAGCAGAAACTTGGGATGGTCTTCGCGAGACAGGGGCCAAAGGCGAGTCCCCGCTCCACCCGCTGGGATGACAACATAAAAGCCTGGTATGTCACGACTAGCGAATGGGAAAGCAGTGAGGGCGTTGTCACCCAGTGGTGACGGGCGGAACAGCGCTTCAGGAGATGATGTGGTGATGGTTGGGATAGCATGGTTGAGGAACGGGGAGAGCTTTGCGCGTAGCTGGGGACTAGGTGGCGCAGGTGTCATGAATCCAGGAGTTCCAGAACGCGAAAAGTTGTACTAGGAAGGTGTTAACGCGAACATATAGTGACGGTGAGATTGCAGCAATCACCTGGAGACCTTCTCGAATCTGGCGTTCGAGTCCAGCATTCTGAATCCTCAGCTCAGCGCATTCCCTCTTGACCTCATCGATATCTGCATGCTGGGTACCGAACTCAATCAGGGTTAGACGTTACACAGTAGAGTATTACTGACAGATTTTTGGAGGGAGAGCATGATCTGCTGAAACATGCTTTCGACCGAGAGGGAGTTGGGCCCGCCATTTGAATTGCTCTGAAGAAGAGAGGTCGAAGGACGATTGCCTGAGGGAGCCATTGTACCGTAGCTACTACTGTCGGGTGCGAACGAGCGTTGAACGAACGTGTGGGGAAGTGTCCAAGATTTAAAAGGATTCGCGGCAGATTTGTTGGATCCGACACATTGCCCAATTTGTTCTCGTCACGGCCTTCTCCGACCGGGGTTCGGCGTATTAATGCCATCCGGAATGGACTCTTGCAACAAAGCTCCGTTTCCGAACCCCGCAACATTTCTACAGCACGTATATTTACGCCTAACTATGATCTATCACATCCGGTACGATCTATCACGCCTGCAGTATGCAGACCTTAGCAACAGGATCACCGATATATGACCATATCTCGGGCTATTAGTGCCATAATCTTCTCTAGAGTTTCCATTGGTGGACACAAGTAGGCACTTTAAGTACCACGAGACAGCCCGCAGGAACAAACACGAACGTGGTACAACGTGTCAACTGCGCTTTGTGGCTCTGTATTGGCGCGGGTGTGATGAATGGCCAAAGTAACTGTCCTATAATAGCCCATGGTAGACCAAAAGAAATGCTGGTAGTTAATCTTCGTCACTTTCAAATTCGATCGCTTGGTATTTGCGAGCCTTTTTATTCGGATTGGCCAAGGACGCGCCTTTGCGATGTGGTGCCATCGCTGCGGGCTCTAGGTAGCAAGTTCAACCACCCGATAATATCGTCAGATGGAATGACATACTCTCAATTGAAGCAGCGGGTCTCTTCTTCTGTTTCTCTAGCTGGGCTTTCAATAATTTGATTTCCTCTTGAGCACTTTTATCCACCTGGACAGTGTTAGCAGAAGGCTTCGCAGTTTTCTGGGACGACCCTTGCACCCGAGCAGCCACTTTTGAACTTGAATCGATCGGTTGCGGAGCTACAAATACTAGTTAGCATGGCATATGCACGCAAGCTGGTAGTGAAACAATCGAGGGTGCCATGGACACTCGCCTGGTTCCTGAACGGCATGCGAGGCAACAGGGGTAATCGATGGGGTAATTGATGCTAAAGAGTACTCTGCCGGTGCTGCGTGTAGCCTGCATTTTCTGGACTGTGCATGAAGGGCAATCTTGAAGAAAGCAACAACATTGGAATTATTCGGCAAATAAATAAACGCCACTTACTTCCAGAAATACATTGGTCGCGTGTGCAGCAGCATCGACCGCACTCATCTCAACAAGGGGAACGTGCATTGGTTTCTTTGACGAAGGTCCGAGTGTCAGCTGTAAACGTATTTATGTCTGTCGCATTCAACGAGGTAGTATGAAAGAGGTTTACGTTGATTTTAGCCCCTGCCTCGGGGCTCCAGTCACCTATATGAATTTCACCTTGCACGAAGCTTTCTGCAAGCTTTTTGGCGAACGCTTCTAGTAAAATTTCTGACGGCTTGGATCCCTGCGGGCGGGAAGGTCACTCAGTTCGCAGAATCTGACAAGTTGAAGATTCAACTAAGATCGAGTACGAACAACTGTTTGAAGAATATCGGCCTCAGTCCAGCTTCCACTCCACCATCTTCCCTCTGGTCCAGAAAGGCCAAGATATATATTCCATTTGTCGTCCGTAACACTAGATAGGACCACGAATCGATGTATGCTTTGGTATACGATTTGCGTTAGCTCATCCAAGCAGCTGAAGCTAGAAAGAACGTCACAGGGCATAGCCAACACAGGAAACCAAGATTCAGAATCGAGCAAGAGTCGTGTAGAAAGATGAGACTGTGGGTAAAGTTCTAAGTTGAGAACGCTTGTTGCCGTGACCAGGCTGTGACACTAATTCGTGTGACGTAACTATCGCTGATCTAAATATAACCTGCGGCCGAGTCCGGTCCCGTTCTATGGTCCAAGAAATTCAGTTACATTAGCGATGCGTATACAATACTTAATACTACATATGAGATTATCGACAGTTTTATAACTCCAGCAAGTAGCATTAGGCAATATGGCAAGATGTAAATCTCTGCCGAAAGTCGCTTGATCATCAACTGGTTAAACTAGACTGCTATTCATAAGATTCTGCCTGAGAACCATATCCTTGACTGGTATGGGATATGAGTAGATGCACAATAAGAAAGCAAGATCATAACTCACCATTGCCTAGTATATGTTGAGTGGACTTCACATCCTATACAAAACATATCAAAAGATATTTGTATATCCAAAGAGTTGTCACTAACCGTAACTGTAGTAAGATGACAATAGAACATCCGAGGCTTGGGTGAACATTGTGTATGAAGAGCAGCTGGGTCATTCTCAGTCAAAACAACGCATACTTGTTTGGTAGGACATAGACAAACAAAATTTCTTTTTTAGATCTGTAAGCCATTGTGAGCAATTAAGAACCACTTCCAGACGCTCTAGACACTCACAATTAGCTGCATGTTCAAAATCGTTCGGCCTATTGCCATATGAAATTACATAATCTGCAAATTTGATCCCAGATACCAGCTTGGCTAGAAGGACATGAATAACCATCATTTGTTTGACTTGGGGTCTAATGTACCTTTGAATATATCGATCTTATTCAGGAATAGAACTGTCTCTGTGCTTTGTAGAAGGGGGTTGGACACCACTGATTTCCACAAGAGAATTGAATCCTCCTATATAATGTGTTAATCTCGGTGCGAACGTAATTATATAAATACGTACTAGACGATTCACCGAAGGATCCTCCACAAGAACCTTAAATTAGGATGTTAGCAGGCGTTTTGCAATGAAATTCACAACTACTACCTGATCGAAACATGATATAGGTGCCAAGAATATGATAGCGTCCATATCATCGAAATACGAAGCCCATGCCGCTAAGAAAGTAAGCCGATTGAGTAAACAAAGTGTAGATGTTTTAATTTGTCCAACGTACCACGCTAAATATGACATTGCTGTCGTTTAATACTAGGCAGAAAATACATAATATATGAACATACCAAAGATCGTGCACCACCAACATCAAAGACTCGCCAATCATGGCTAACCAAGTTACCTAATGTATATAATCGTCAAATGATCCATTCTTCTGAATTCACAAAAGTACCCGCCTGCTTTGAGTTTAAAGCGGTGCTCAGATACCCCTAATGTCTTCAGCCGTGCGCGAAGAATGTCATCTATAATGAGAGGGTAAGTCAAACTCGGACCTGAAGATGGAGGGCTTACCGTCAGTCGGAACATATCTAAGCGCTGTTACTCGCTCCAGCGAGTCTAAGAAACTATCAAAGACGATTGTAAGTGACGGACCTCTGCAGGTATACAAATACGTACAATCCTGCCATGTCTTCTAGACGAATCTTCTGAGCTTTCAGTAATTTTTTGATAGTGGGGTCATGCCATAGTCGGACCATGTCATCGGAGCATGCATGTAAGATCACGCCAGGGTCATTTGGATCCTCAAAGTCAATATCTCTGCCGCTCTCGAAACTAGATCTCGTCGTGGACATCAACCTAGTAAATGCACCCTTCCACTGTGCGGTAGAATTTACAGCGATTTCCCGATGTACTGTTCCTACGCGCAGAGAATACGGAAGGTTGGTAAGAGGAGAGAGATGGGTCGCTTCGAATTCAGCGGAGCCAGCAGGTGTCAGTCTCCGTAAGAGCGCTTCTTCGACTTGTTGTAAGGGCAATAGCCGCATTTTTAGCCTGAGATGCTCCGGAGTGAGGGTAGGTAGATCAGGAGGAGGAGTCGGACTAGGGGAACGCGAGAGGTCTAATGGTGATACAGGTGAAGCAGGAGAGACTTGTGCTTGCGCGTCTGCCATTGCATCCAAGATTGTTCGAATGGACCGTACAACATTGAGCTGGACAACGGCCCTCCATGACGCTCTTTCAGTTCGGAAAGCCTGGTATTTCCTGGAATAAGTATCAATATAGGTGGAAGATCCCGTTAATCGCACCTTAGGAGAGTTAATCAACTGGAAATCTACCTGTCGTTAGGGTCACCGATTACAAATGAGAAGAGAATCCCTTACTTTTAAGCGTCGTAGATTTGCCTATACCCAGAGCTCCCTTCAGTACTGTCCTTTTGTTGACGTTAATAGGTTCGTACCTGATTCGCTTTGACCTATATCATTCGGGTGAACGAAGTAGTCACGGAACCATCACTTAAACTCACCTAGCAAAAGGACACGGACGCATTTGGGAGCCTTTCGATCGGCTATTCTTTGGCGGTTTATCTCTTCATCGATGGCGTCTGACCTCCTCTGTGCCTCTGCTTCTGCGGCGAGCCTGATCTCGCGCTCAGCAGGAGTTTCGTTTGGGGGCGGAGCAAGTGCTTTCGTCAAGGGGTCGTCGATGTCATCAACGTCTGAAGTACGACGGAATTTAGGCATGGTGGTGTGTGAGGGTAGTGGGTAATGAAGAAGAAATCAGATGGGCGAGGCGCAGAAGGACTTGAGGCTTTGAAGAAGTGCGAGTGGGGAAGGGACCGAGCCAGACGTCGTTGGAGTGCATGGGCTTACGAGAAGCAGACCTTTCCCAGGTAAGAAGAAGGGCGATGCCAATTCGATCAGAGCGCTAAAAAGTACGAAAGCGGACGAGAAGATGAGTTTGCACCAGTTGATGGCATGCCCAAATCATTGTCCAATTCCCTCATATGTCCACCTGTTGCCTGCGTGCCCTTGCCGGATGTGCACATAGAGACTGATGGAGTTATTTACAAAAAAATAACAAGATAAAGTATAGTTTCCGAAGAAAGCTGCCTGTGATCCGTAGGAGCCTGCGAACCTCCTGAGAGTAATCGAGAAATGAGCCACAAGAGCCGTCATAGAGACCAATTTACGTAGCAAGTAGTGCAGAAGTAACGTACGCGAACGATCTTGCCAGTTGGAGTGGAGGTTAGCGCGAGTGGCGGCAGTGGCGTCCAGCTATTCCGAATCGCGCGGCTCGTGGGAATTATTCATGGCATCTTCCTTAAGTTTTCCTGCAGCTTCGTGTACGACTTCACTTGACTTCGCCAACATTCTCTCGTGCATCCACCATTACTGTTCCTTCTTCAGCATCATAACCTTCAGGAAGCACTTCATTTAGCAGTTCATGTACCTTTCATAGCGCGAATCGGCCTGTCAAACCATATGCCCGCCAAGCTTATTTCACTTGTCGGACACAGTTTCTCATCTTCTTTCGATCTTCCATAACGACCTTCGCCCGGATCCGATCTCGCTGCCTAACTAAGATTACCGACCTCTGAAATGCGAAATTCGAGCCTCGCGATGAACGTATTCATCATGGATTCTTTACCCTCAGTTTAAAGCCATTGAACACGGTACTATGTATCGTTTCGCCCGTACGCCTATTAGTCTCTATCTTTATAAACCAGCGTCGTCACTCGAACTTCACAGATTGGCATATATTTCATACAGCGATGTTGAACGCAGAGTTTTATTTCTACGCGATTATCCTCCGGACGCGGCCAGATTGCATTTACCAAGTTTTCTGATAAGTTCTGTCTCCCTTTCCCACCCGAATACTGCTGCGGACTCAATGACTCTCTTCTACCTCAAGCCGACTGTCATTCCTTCGTCTTTACTTGCCGACTGATCTTATTGCACCCTATCTTTCAAATTCGCAAATTCGCATCAATCAAAGTTGCCTTTAAAAAAAGATATCTTCTCTCGCCCGTTACTGATCCTTTTACGCGCGTCTCTTCGAAACAATTCGACAACTCTAGTCAGGCGACATTTTCCTTAATTATAACCGGAAGCAAATACAATTTTCGGGTATGCCTTTTACAGCCCGAAGACCAATAGGGTTGTGGGGCGTAAGTAGCTCGAACGATTAGATCTGACGTGTTGGTGCTTGATCGACATTCTTGGCGGAAAGCTTGCGAGAAATATACTGTAACTCTCTGTACCTGGTTTTGAAACTTCAAGCTTCAAGTTCAGCCACTGTCAACTAGTTATCTCGGAAGTATTTGTAAAGGGTCATGTCACTTGTTTAGTGAAAGAACATACATACATATACAACACCCACATTCACGGACCACTTAACGCAACTTGTAGTTGTAAGCGTTTACAATTTTCAATATGTCTTAACAACTATATATTTATTCATACCAAATACATCTATTGTTCGACTCTCGGACACTTCTTCACTCCAATTACCTGTGCGTCTATGCTTCCACAGCGCCCTCACACCTTGCTTCTTTTGCTCAATTGGTTTTCGAAATACCCGAATGTTGGTGAACAAAATCCGACTTTTTAGGACGTTGATAATATCCGCCGCTGTTCGCATCGTTGACAGAAATACCCCACGCAGTAATGGATATTCCCTCCTGATTCCATCGTTGCACTTTTGATTTGCCACTGCATAGCCCATAACCAGCGGTTCTCGTCATTTGATTGCTTGATAAGCATCGAGCGTAAAAATGTAACTTAGGTGTCAATCACACAACAGATGGTTACCGTCTGACAAAACTATTTTTGTATGACATTCAGTAGTGGTGATATTAGGTATACGTACAGCTAGAGTGAATATACCTATGTGCATTATAGCACAGCGAATTTGCGGTATGTTGACTTAAACTTTTTATTTTATTTTAGAGAAGCCAGGACGCTGATTAATGATAGTGGTTGGTTATTCAGTGCATAAAGATACAGGTCGTGATAATATTACAGGCGTGTAAAATACGTCAGCTGTTGGAGTCCGAGAATGCAAATGAGAGATTAAATTATGACATCGCTTACGCGCGCTTTTGTGCTTTGTCTCGCACATCCTCTGCCGCGTTAGCAACTTTTTGTGCTCCAGCCCGCTTCTCTTCTTCAGCCTTGGCATCGACCTTGTCAGCACCAGCCTCGACCTTGCGCTCACCCTCATGAGCCTTGGCCTTCCCCCATCCAAGCCAGCTAAACCATCCCTCCTTAGCTTGCTCTCCCTTCTTCTCAGCCTCCGCGCGCAATTCAGC
Source organism: Crucibulum laeve (assembly GCA_004379715.1). NCBI lineage: Eukaryota > Fungi > Basidiomycota > Agaricomycetes > Agaricales > Nidulariaceae > Crucibulum > Crucibulum laeve. The sequence goes on from ML213590.1 coordinate 1,367,149, forward strand.
AGCTTTACGCTCGGCAGAAGTACGTGCTTCGTTGTAGAGATTTTCAGTGGAATCACGTGCATGAGCGAGAGAGTCTTTGGCCTGGTTCTTGTACGCGTCGTATTTGGCCTCAGCGTCGCGGGCAACACTTCGTGCACGTGCCTCAGCATCTTGCACTGACTCATTCACGCTCGAACGAGCAGAATCTACGCGAGCCTTGCCAGCATCCTGGAAGAGAATTTCATTAAGTAAAAAGCAGGGACGCAGAGAAATGTGGAGATGCGAACCTTAACTTCTTCATACTTTACTTGACCTTGACGGTAAGCATCATCAGCGCGTGCTTTTGTGGCATCTGCGGTATCCTGGGCTTTGCGCTTCATCTCCTCCTCATCAGCTTTAGCCTTCTTTTTGAGAGCATCGACATCTTGGGGGTTTTGGAAGTAATAATAGGCACCTCCTGCGGCGGCGACACCGAGGGCGGCAATTAGGAGACCGCTGTTCCCTCCGCCACCTCCTTGCTGTGCTTTAGGGTTGGGTGCTGGTTGGCCTGCGGGAGGAGGTGGTGGTGTAGTGGTGGCATAAGTGCGGACAGCCTAGATGAATGAATGTATTAGAGAATGTTGGAGAGCAACTGTTTCAGATCGACGTACGGAGATTCTGGACGCAGCAGGGCGTGCGGTCTGGGCAAGACGGATTGCTTGTGAGCGGAGCATTGTAGAATATAGAATGGGATGAATGGGATGAAGAGATAGTGAAGTGGTGGGAATGACTCGAGGATCGTGGATTCAAAAACACGCCCTGGACACGCCTTTTATATGGGACACCCAAAGAACGCACCAAGCGTGAACGCAATGCTATGACATCATTTAGCCATGACGCAACCTCATGTGAGTGCGCACTACATCATCGCCGACGTGAGCGACAACGACGTCGATGCTTCTGCTACCCCGAAATTTGGGGACGCGTCTGCTTCTCACGCGCCTTGGACGGCATCAGTAGATGCGCGACTTTCTCAATTGTGGCCCTCTGGTCGAAACACTCGACGCAAGTTTGAAGGTTAAGAAAAGCTGCTGTACGGCATATCGGTCCGCACGACCTGCTCGTGAGAAATACATGCAAATCTTATCTCGACCATCTCAAGCGTCTATACTTCAAGCTACCCAATTACTTATCAAGCTTTCGTGTTTCCCCTCACACTTTACACTCCATCTCTGTTATACTATACTTCTGTCTATACCACTACTTTAACACTGGATTTTTACAACTCATAGAATGGCTGAACTCAGCACCCCGGAGAAGAAAGTAAAAGTGGTTTTGGTCGGCATCGGGTTTGTCGAATGGCTATATACACCCCAGCCGTTCGCTGATGAAACTTGATCATACAGCGGAGCGACGTGCTCAGGGAAAACCACGCTCGCCAAACACCTCAATCGTATTCTACCGGATAGTGTAATAATACATCAAGACGTACGTTCTCATCTATTTAGCCATCCACTAGTTTCTAACACTGCTTCTATAGGATTTTGCCCCTGTGCGTACTTGAGTTGGCATCCACTGTTGCGATAGAACACCAATGAATCTCCCCGCAGCCACAAGAGCTCGTGCCCGTTCATCCTATTCATCAGGTGCAAGACTGGGATGCAGCTCCCGGAGCTATCCAATGGACTCGTCTTATCGAATTCCTCAGACATGTGAAGCAAACGGGCGAGATTCCACCTGATCACCGGAGCCATGACCATCTTAACGAGCAAAAGGCGGTGGTACTGGAAGATGAAGTACGAGACAAGTGGATACGAGAGTTTGAAAGGATTAAGAAGAAACGGGAAGCAAGTGCCTCTGAGAATGAACGTCTAGTCTGGGGCCTTGTCGATGGCTTCTTACTTTATTGGCACAAGGTAAGCTCTCTACTTATTTATATTTTTCAGGAATATGCGCAAAAGACTTCGAAACATCTCTCCAGGACGTAATCGATCAACTAGACGTGCGCATAATGCTTCGAGTCCCAGAACCGGTATTAAAGAAGAGAAGACATGATAGACATGGATATCACACAGCAGGTAAGAAGTATTCGAACATGCCTCGTTAGTTCGCAACCCCTGACTATTTCCCCGTACAACCTCCTTCATAAACTCTCGGTACATTTCGCATTCACTTACCATGCACTGGCGTCGACCACCTATTCTGCCTTGGCTGCATTCGTGGAGTTCAATCCGACCCAGAGGGTACAATGTGGAGGGATCCACCTGAGTACTGGGAAAAGATCGTGTATCCTGCCTATGTCGACGCGTACAGGGATGTATTTGTAGACGGAGATATAGAGCAGGGGCAACCTGGATCGAAGGTGAAGAACTTGCTACTACTCGAAAGCCTGAAAATGGGGATGGGTGAAGCAGTGGAAAGATGCTGTACAGCACTGAAAGAGGTGGCAGAGAGCTATTAGATATCCCAAGTCTAGGATGCAACATTAGTTTTATAGATTTACCCAAAACGATGATGACAGGAAGGAAAAGCGATGCCAACTTCATCCAATCTCATGGAACTCGATGAAGGCTAATGAAGGCTAAAAATAAATACCATAGAACCACGCTGATCCGCCCCACCAAAGGGATTCCGCTTTAGAGTAGCAAAGGAACATCAAGCTGCGAGTTCGTTGAGAGACGTTCTCGTAATGTTTTTGTGGAATTACACCATGTAAATCCCGCGCGTTCGACGCGTCACTGCACTGTAGGGATTTGTTGATGTCTTGGCACATATCTTTGAGCTCGTTCACGAAACCACAATGTGAAAATACCTTAACACCGCATCGCAATCGCGGGAGACACTTCAATAACCACTCTTACTCCGTTGCAGCCGCCAAAATCCGTCATGTGGGGTAAAGGACACATAAGAAGTTCTCGAGATATTGAATAGTGCGAGTGCGGGGAGCCTCTAGCGCGGGGGCTTGGAAAGTGTATTGACGTCCTAAAGAATAATCGAGTGTTACCGAGAAGTTGAAGCGGTAGGAAGCGTCTCAGGGACGGGGTCGAGTTGATTAGCGGCTGGGGTAAGATGCGTGATTTTGAGTAGAATGGATATGTGACGGGGGCGACATCCAGTGGGGGAGGAAGAAAGAAGCGGGGCAATTGAATCAACGGATCGGGAGCAGCAGCGAATCAGATGGACGGGAAAAAAAGGTGTGTAAAAGATTGCACGCGATTGTAAGGCCTGGCCAGGATTTGCCACGCAAACGAATATTGCATATGTATTTGAAGAGTTCGCTAGATTCGGGATTTCATCCGGAGGACGAGCTTCAACAACGATACGGGGGAGCGAGCCGGAGGTTTGGCCGAGCGGATGAAGGTTTGAGTACCCTGGGTCCGGGTATACATACCAGCCGGAAATGGGTTGTTTTGCTGGGTATAATGGGACGGGTGCATATTTTTTCTTGCTGATAGAGAAGATTGTAAGACTCAGTATATTTCCAGACTTTGCTTCCTGGGAGGCAACAGACAGAGGCAGAGGGAATTGTTACGTACGACGCCTTCCCGGCCGTGGCGTGCCATAAATAGCAAGTGACGGAGCCGATCGGATGCGGGGTAAGCAGAAGAGAAAAATCACATGCGTGGGCCGGAACTGGGAGGCTTTCCCCCGTGATAGCGCACTATAAGAGCAAATCAGTCTCGTCCACTCCTCTACCCCCGATATCTCTCCCACCACCATCCTCCACACCCCACTCAGTAAAAATGGCACAGGTCATCGTCGTCGGTGGAGGTCTTGCAGGTCTCTCAGCTGCCCACACTCTCCTTGAGCGTGGCGCAAGCGTTCTGCTTCTCGACAAGCAGGGGTACGTTCTCTCTTTACCTATTTCTCGACATATTTTCATCCTACCTCCTTTAGTTTCATGGGTGGTAACTCCACCAAGGCTACCTCTGGTATCAACGGCGCCGGAACCAACTCCCAGCGCGACCTCAACATCCCCGACAGTGCTCAAATCTTCTTCGAGGACACCAAGAAATCTGTACGTTCATTAGTATTTCAGTCTCAATTCATCCATCTTACTTTCATTCGAACAGGCTCGCGATCTTGCTCGTGACGATCTCATCCGTGTCCTCACCGGTCGCTCTGGAGACGCTGTTAACTGGCTCCAGGATAAATTCGGCCTTGATCTCTCCAAGGTCGCTCGTCTCGGCGGACACAGCCAGCCCCGTACCCATCGTGGAGATGCTCAATTCCCCGGAATGGTATGTCCGCACTTCCTTTTCCCCAGACCGCCCTGCCCCGCACTCCTCTACCGCTTTATTTCCGTCGCATGTTCCGTGTTCTCACATTATTACTCCTTTACAGGTCATCACCTATGCTCAGCTTGAGCGCCTTGAGGACTTGTCCGTCAGCGATCCTGAGCACGTCAAGATCATCAAGAAGGCCCGTGTCAGTAAGATTATCAAGGACGAGTCTGGCGCCGTGATTGGTGTTGAGTACATCCACGGTGGCAAGACCGAGACCGCATATGGCCCTGTCGTTCTCGCCACTGGTGGCTATGCCGCTGATTTCACTGAGGATTCGCTTCTCAAAAAGCATCGTCCCGAGTACTGGGATCTTCCCACCACCAACGGAGAGCATTGCACTGGTGACGGACAGAAGCTCGCCATGGCTGCTGGCGCCAGCGCCATCGATCTCGAGAAAGTCCAGGTCCACCCTACTGGTCTCGTTGACCCCAAAGAGCCCGATGCCAAGGTCAAGTTCTTGGCTGCTGAGGCTCTCCGTGGCGTGGGTGGTCTCCTCCTCGACAACACTGGCAAGCGTTTCGTTGATGAACTCCAACATCGTGACTACGTCACCGGCAAGATATGGGAGAACAAGAAGGTGTGTATGCTATCCTCATTGGAACCGTAATTTTCTAATGATGTTTCTGGTTAGTACCCCATCCGGCTCGTCCTTAACGGCAAAGCCTCTAAGGAGATTGAGTGGCATTGCAAGCATTACGTCGGCCGTGGCCTCATGAAGCGCTTCGACAACGGTGAAGCTCTTGCCAAGGAGTTCGGTCTTCCCGCCGATGTCCTTAAGAAGACCTTCGAGGATTATAACCAGAGCGTCCGCACACAAAAGGATCCCTTCGGCAAGAAAGTGCGTCTAACAGACCATTTCAAACTCATTTCTGATTCTCACGTTTATTCTTTGTAGTTCTTCCAAGGAGAGTGGAAATTCGATGACTTCTTCCACGTCGCCATCATGACTCCCGTCCTCCATTACACCATGGGTGGTCTTGAGATCGATGCCGAGTCGAGAGTGGTCGACAAGGCAGGAAAGCCCATCCCCGGTCTCTTCGCTGCCGGTGAGGTTGCTGGTGGTGTCCACGGTGCCAACCGTCTCGGTGGTTCATCACTTCTTGGATGCGTCGTCTTCGGTCGCGTATCGGGAGATTCTGCCGCCGCCTACCTCCTCCAGGCGACAAGTGCTGCTGTCAAGAAGGCTGGTGGCCGTCTTGGTGCTCTCGTAGGCCAGGTTGGTTCATCAGCACCCGCACCTGCCGCACAACCCACCGCTGCACCTGCTGCCCCCGCTGGCAAAACCACTTCTGGGGAGTACACACTTGCTGAAGTTGCCAAGCACAACAAGAAGGATGATATCTGGGTCGTTGTTGATGGCCAGGTTTTGGATGTCACCAGCGTGAGTTTTAAACCCTATTTCAATTGCAGTTTTTTACTCACAGTATTTAATCTAGTTCCTGCCTGACCATCCTGGAGGAGAGAAAGCCATCATCCTCTACGCTGGACGGGATGCTACTGAGGAGTTCAATATGCTCCACGACCCCAAGGTCATTCCCAGATACGCACCCGATGCTGTCATTGGGAAGGTGAAGGCCTAATTACTATACGCCGTTTCCTTCTACAGTCCTCATCGACCGACCAAAAGTAGAAGTTGTACTGCATAGATCCTCTGGGGCTTCATTCTCGTTTATTACGCACGCTATTCTCTTGCATTATCTATATTACCCTGGGGTTCGTTATTATCACTCATCCAAAGCGAACGATGTATTGTAATATTACGTTTTCTACATCTCATAACTCTATCTATTCTCATACTCGGATATGTTTGGTTAAAGTTTACTAGAAAACCGAACACCCCTCAACTCAGGTGCGACTGTCCGATACTGCACGCTTATTCAAGTCTAAACGGATACAGGCTGCGTTGATTACGCTTGTTCATGCGTTGTCACGCCAAAGTTGCATCAATGTCGCGTTCTCTTGGCTTATCTGACAACCTACATATGCTCATCATGCGTGCGCGTGGGGGTGTGAAGCGGTTAACCTTACAAACCAGTCGCTGCTCTAATTATGGCGCGCTCAAGAACTTCAAGTGGAAGTTCATCAAGTTCAAGCTCCTCCAGCTCTTCTGACAGCTCGCACCGTGGTTCTAATAAGTCGAAAGGCCATTGGTGGGACCGAATCAGCAGCACTGTAAAAGGCTCCAACGCACACTCAAGTGGCAGTTACAACGAGGCAGCACAGGGAGTAGAGGCAGTCGTTGGAATCGCGCAGCAGCTCTTCTTCTCAGAGCATACCACCATGTCTTCCAACAACAACAACTCTCGCCACGGCGCAGAGACCACCCCACTCCTACACCGACAAAGTGATGAAGAACCCCAGAAGCCAGCCAACCTGAAGACACGCGCTATCGTCTGGGGGATTTTGACGTTACTTTTCGCTCTTGCATTGGTATTCTTTCTGGCGTTTAGTCACCTTCTTGGGGACTCTCTTGCCCCGTGGGTTGGAATCTTACCTCGGGACCCTATGCTTGCCGCTTTAACAATCTTGGACAATGCCCCAGTTATTGTACGTACTATTGAACATATACTAGTTAAATTACCACTCATTACTTGTGTTCCTGTAGGACGGCCATATTGGTACATTCTGAACATATTCATTACTATTTGACCTAATTTCTAGTCTCGTTTACGAATCATACTCGTAGACCTTCCAATTCTTACACGAGCTTACTATGCAAACAACGTATCCAAAATTGACTTACTATCACGGATGCCTGGCCATGTCGACATTCCAAGACTCAGACAAGGCAAAGTGGGAGGATTTTTCTGGTCTGCATATATTTCTTGAGCTCTGACATTCGACACTGACACTACCCTCCAGGTCGACATACGTCAGTTGCCCCAATCCCGAATTAGAAGGACCTGATTTCTTGAATTCGACATGGCGCGTGCGGTTAGTGTCTTCCTTGACGTTGAATTAAACCCTGCTCTAATCCTCATGTCAGGGACACGTTGGAGCAGATAGATGTTTCTAAGTTAATGATTGCAAAATACCCGGATGTAAATTTATCTTTTCTTAATCAGCTGACCAATAGTTTATTGACGACCAACGATCAATTAGACATTTCAATTTGCATTAACTTCAGATGATATCAAATCTTCCATCGCAGGCGGAAAAATTGCTAGTCTTCTTGGTGTGGAAGGGTATGTTCCGTTTTATTCATTCATGTTCCACCATTCATGTTACGCAAATGTAAAAGGGGACACCAGTTGGGCAATTCCATTGCGGTCTTGCGCCAATACTACGACTTGGGAGTTCGATATGTCACCTTGACGCACACGTGCCATAACGCATTTGCTGACTCTTGCGGTTATTTGCCTGGGATTATTCCACTACACGGCGGACTGAGGTGATGGCCTTTCGTGTCTATTGTATTTCGATTTACTTATCAACTCGTTCTTTAGTCCACTAGGAAGGTCTTTAATTGAAGAGATGAACCGTATCGGTGTCCTTATTGATTTGTCCCACACATCCGATGCCACAGCCAAGCAAGCTCTGAACCACAGTAAAGCCCCAGTCATATGGTCGCATTCATCTGCCAGGGCAATCCACGATGTACCGCGCAACGTTCCCGACGATGTCCTGCAACTTATTGGCACTAATAAAAGTCAGAGAGATGCCGTTGTGATGGTAAGTGATGCTGTGCTGGTACGATTTCCCAACTGCTAAACAAACCCGTAGGTAAACTTCGCACCTTTCTTTGTCGCTTCTCCAGGCAACGCGACCGTAGACGCCGTTGCAGATCACGTCGAACATATCGGTAAAGTGGCAGGCAAAAAACAGTAGGTTCCCAGTTCTTTTTGTTGATCAACAACTCATACCGTTGCATAGTGTTGGCCTTGGAAGTGATTTTGACGGTATCGGAGATGTGCCTGTGGGTTTGGAGGATGTCTCTAAATATCCGTCCTTGGTGAGTCTCGTTCCCTCTTCTCCGCAGAATATTTTAACAATATGTGTAACAGATCGCAGAGTTATATCGACGAGGGTGGTCCAAGTATGATCTTGCTGGGCTTACTGGAGGTAATTTGCTCCGCATTTTGAGTGGTGCGGAAAAGACCGCCAAAGACCTTCAAGCAGCAGGTACACAGCCTATATTTGATCTTTATGATAAACGACCCGATCTACCCATGTCGCGGGAAGATTTATAGTAGCACTAGTATATAGTACTTGAACAGTTCCTACGATAAACATTTAGGTCGATTTCTTTGACATGCCACGGTCAATCTAGTGGATATTTAAGTACATTTGAATATGATACATTGATGCATTCTAGAGAAGCACAAATGAAAGACCATGTACTTATCATTAGGCCGGTATACACTACATTAGTCCAGCATCTGTGATGTCGTTACGGAGGATGGCGGCCTGAACTGAGAAATATTAGCGTTATGCACTTCCGAAATGACTAAGGTATAAATACCAGCTCCAAGGGTCTGGGCGGTACTTGTTGTATTCTGCATTACAATTGTTGGTAAAAATAAACAAATGTGTAGGTGGAGGAATATACGCACGACGACGGAAGTAAAATAAGCGTTTAGCACTCTTTTGGGAGGGCTATGCTCTGTGTATATTCTTTTAAATACACGACGGAACCCTAGCGTATGATTAAGTAACAGGTACAGATGTAATAATGCCAACTCACACATAGACACCGTCTCATAATCATTGCTTTTGTCACGGAACTCTGGAATGTAGTCTTTCACTTTTATTCCCTGCTCAAGTTTCCGCTTTAGGATGTCGATTTTATTCATGAAAAGAATCTGTACGGGTGACGTGAGCGAGGCTTTGACCAGGAAGTAACCCGAGGCTCACAATTTGCACGTCGACTAGAAGTTTGCTAGAACAAACGGTTTTCCATAACACGAAGGTGTCTTCGAGACGATTGATTCTATAGTCTTCTGCAAGTGTCTCGTTGAAAGAAGATAAAGGCGCCATAAAGATAATCGCTGTAATGTCCTTAAAATAGGGAATCCAAGCGGCTCGCTAGAAATAGAATGAAGTTAGTGACGACCTTTCACAGAGAACTGAAATCGAAAAACTAACTGAGGTTCGAATTCCTTGTTATGTTATCGTCAGGGAACGTCAAAAAAAGTTGTGATAACAGAGAACACAGACCAGCAACATCATACATAATCCAATCTAAAGCAGTAGCATTTGCTTTCCGACATCACAGATTTAAATGTCGTATCATCTGATAGTGGATGTTGGACTCACCTCTGTCTAAGGTGAAGTGATATTCTTGAACACCTGTGGTTCGTAGGCGTGCTCTTACGATATCTTCATCTGACGGTTCATAATTGGGGGTGCCAATCCGATTTACGTCGTCGAGAAAGCTGTAGCTATTAGAAGATAGCCATGATGAATATGATGTTTGACTCACAATCCGGGTGCGTCCTCCAACCGGATTCGTCGGTCCTGCAGTATTTCCTGCGTGATATTATCTGCCCATAGCCATTGAATATCCTGACTACACCCCGAGATAACCTGGCAAGCTACTCGATGCAGCTGCGAACCCTTCCCAACTGAAGGATTCCGAATTTGGTCCAAAATGCCTTTCCAGCCCGATGTCGAGCGAACACAGAATTCATTCGCACTAGGTCGGCTGTAGTGCCGTGTTGCATTGTATGCTATTTCAGCCGCTGCATTTTCCTTGCTTAAATCTTCGTACTCCGATGAGCCAGAACCAAGTAGCGCTTTGAGGTCCTTTTCGATCTGCCGCAGCGGAGCCAGTCTTAATAACAAGCTCTTATGTTGCTCGGTCACCCGCGGCACCTTTCGAATAGGTTCATCTGCGTTCTTTTCTGCTGTGACGGCGCTTATAGCGGTTTGAGGAGTTGCTATGTCGTCGGCAAGAGCATCCAAGATAATGTTGACGGATCGAACGAGGTTCAAGAGGATTACAGCGCGCCAGGAAGCACGCTGGTCTGTCCACGACTTGTGTGCATACGTAATCTGGAAGTCTTCGTTGTTCAACGCGTCGTTCAGCTTATTATTAGCGATCCCACAAGCGCGAAGAACCTACTCTTAATCGTCGTTGATTTCCCTGAAACGCGGCAAAGCTTTGGCTGGAACATCACGAACTACATGATGACGAACGCACCACTTAAGCTTTGTCCGAGAACCAAAACGCTAATGGCCTTCTTCTTCCGCTTCATGGCGGCTTTTGCTGCCTTGAGCTCCGTGTCGATTTGCTTACTGATCTGCACAGCTTCCTCCTCCCTTCGTTCTCTTGCTAGGCGTTCTGCTGCTGTTTCATTTTCAGGAGGAGCTAGGGCAGCAGCTAGGGGATCAATTTTCGGATCGTAGGACTGTTGCATGTGGTTGTAGAAGAGGATGCTGCCTCTTTCTCTTGTGCGATACCTTGTTATGTCGGTCGGGTGAGGCCCCTAAAACCAATTCTAGTTTACATCAAAACCACCATCAACCAGATAACTCTTAACGATAGCTCTCAGGCACTTGTCAATGCGAACCTTCAAAACCTGTGAGTTCCAATGCCGGTTCACCTATATTACATCCGTGAATTTGTATAGCACAGTGGCTGTTGATTCCAGTTCCGAGAATTGAGCTCCTATTATGATTATTTTCACCATACATAATGGATGCAGCAATGTGCAATTAATCAATCCCAAGACTTGTAAAGCCAAATTCTCGCCTCGAACGGTTATTCTGCTGAAATTGTAATAGGGTAACTGGTATTAACTCTCGTGTATTCTTCTCGGCTCTTCGCTTGCCAAGAGGCTTGTCCGAGATTTGGATCATGGATGTCAATTTATTCTTCGTCACCCTGACTGGGGTTGAGTTTAAGGCCTATGTAGCTTCGCGTCCGAGTCGCAGAGCTTGGACACGAATTGCTATTGAGGCTGTAAATCGGGGATCAACTAATTTTTATCTATATTTCTGCGACTAACCCCATCTCACACCGTGAGCTTAGATTAAAGAATTGACGCAAATGTAACTGAAAGGTATCCATTTTTAAGTAAGTAGATAGTATACTTATTGCTACAGGCGATAATATGGGCGTCATCAGTTGTCTGAAGGAGACGCAACCGGTGCGTCAACTGATATCGAAGGAGCAGCACTGTGAGGTGCTTTATTCTCCCAGGTAGGTGTGAAAACCGGCGAGTTGATGGACAACTTCGACCGAGGATGAGCGCTGTGAGGTGCGGGTTGCTCATGCTCTGGGAGCACCGATGTCGGAGCTATGCCAGTCGTCGGCGTCGCACTAGTCGCACTGGTGGGCTCCTCCATTCCCATTTCTTTTCGCACATGCTCAAAAGTCCTCAATAACCGACGACGTGCGCCCAAAGCAGCTACCCCTTTTGACTCCAAGGTAGCATCGTCTAACACAACCATTTCCTGCCATGATAAACCATCGAAACAAGCCGTATATTTGTGGAGACGCAAACTGCGAAGCCACGCCGGGATATCATTGAGCATCTCCGGATTGAAGTCTTCGACCTTAGGCGAATCTAGCGATGCACTGTCGAGGCCGCTGCTTTTAAGAGCAGCGCTCTTTAAACCGCTGCTACGCAGGCCACTGCTGCGAAGAGCACTAGCGGGGTATCGCGCGCTGGTCGGAGTACGCCAGTTGTTTGCCTGTGAGGGTTTCTTTGACGACTTCGGCTGAGCTTGGGGCTGAGCTTGTTGAGTAGTCAAACCAGTAGGTTGTACCAGTCCACTCATAATCAACTGCACAGCTAACAATTGAGCTTCCGATGATAATCCAGCATTAGCGAGCATGTTCAGAGTGTAGGGGTTCAACATCCCGAGCCCAGGGAGGCCTGCTTTGCTTCCCTCTGCAGCAGCGCCTGCTGAAGTGTCGTTTTTGAACATGGGTACAAGCGGCGTGTTGACCATAGAAGCCCAGCTGTTATCTCCAACAGTGCCTTTCGCTGCCTCTGAGCCTACTGCTGGCGTCAAGAAGGCCGAATCCTGAGTTTTCGCAGTGAGAGGCGTAGGGGTGGCTGGTGAGCCTAGGTTAGGCAAATCAAGACTTGGTGGCCTCATCGTCAGTTTTGACAGCTTCGGCTTCACAGGCGCTTCAACGGCTGCTGCATAACATAACATGAGTTACCATCACGTCAAAGTACTTCAATAACCTACGAGGGGGAGCGCTAGGCTCTTCCGGGCGAACCATCTGCTGTAAGATAGCAATGAAGAAACGAATCTGATCCTGTGTAGAATGCTGGAGGAGTGTGTAAAGTGACGCCGTGCGCTCAGGTTCCGACAGAACTTTGAACCCTTTAGAAAGAATTAGAGAGCTAATAGTAAAAGTACACTGTGGACGCTTACATTGCTCAATAGTAGTCAGTTCCTCTTTAAATTTCGCGTCGGCAGACACTCTTGCCATCTCTCCCTATAGTTGGTGTTAATTTTGTAGAGTTGTATTTGAGAGACTATTTCATACCAAGATAGCCTCATACTTCTGGAAGTTCTTGATCCAGTTATCAAAACCTTCGATAGCAGAAGGGAGACTTGAAAGAGGTGCTGCGCTGGCTTGACCAGAAGCTAACGCAGGGGTGATGCCAGCAGTGGACACACTAAGCTGAGGAACAGTATTAGACATTGCAAAAGATCGGGAAGGGAGTTATCCAAGGGTACCAGTAACAAAAGGACGGGAAATCTTCCACCACAACCGAAGATGCTTTAAGGCTTGAGTGCATCATAGATCTGCTACACTTGATCCATAACGACGGCGTCTTTCAGGAGCATCGCAACGCCGTTGTAAGCGGGCACTGCATTTTTGATTGATGGCAATTACTGATCAATTGTAGTACACTGCAATTGTAAATCCACAAGTATGGTGGTGCCTGAGCAAATACTGCAATTCGTCCAGTCTCTGGGCATAGATGGAAGGAACAGATAATTGTCGAAAGCAGCACTTATACATTAAATGTTTTCAACAAATTCCTTGACGATCGTTCTTCCATTGCAAACAGAGCTGCTATATATAGCAGCCGGCGCTGGAAAGCATGTATCACCAATCTGTGATGCACGTAACGATGGGCAAATTGGCTCAATGCTAATAAGATGTATGCACATGTTGAGCGCAGACGTAGGCCCATGGCGGCGGACGAGAAATTTGAACCACAGCAATGAGCTGAGCTCATCCATTCAACATATGACTTAGATTTTACACAATATTACCACCAAGATCGAACAAGAAGTGGTGTAGTCGATTTCATTGGCAGATTGGTGTTGCATCAAGCGTAGGTCAATATACAGAGCCTAGTGACAGTTGTGGTTGCGTTAACAAAGAGATGAACATATTTGCAAGTGTAATTCTTCATGAAGATGAAGCTGAAGGTGCTGGAAAGGAGAGGAATCCAACGAGGCAGGACATGTACTCACTGTAAAAGACTATACTATAAAGCGATATCCATTAGAATTCAGAGCTGATAGTCCTAAAGTGTTAAGATAGGCGAGAACACAGGAGAGCGAGGATTCGGAAAGCACTGAGAAAGCGATGTGATGCAGGACTTGAACAGAAATTAGAGTGTTTTAGGGAGCTGTGGAGTTCTTGTGATGTTGTCATTTCAATTTCAACCAATGATGCGATGACTGTAGAATCATAGATCATGTAAGTTAGATGAGATGTGGATATTCAGATATCGCCCGATTTACCTGGTGTTGAACAGATAGTACGCAGCTGCGAAGCAGCCGATGCATGCCAGGGTCAAGAGAACGAGGAGGATAGGTAGGATATCAGCGGAAAGGCTAGGGTTTGACGACCTGGTACGGCGTGCTTGGGAAGGTTGGGCTGACGGATATAAACGAACGGGGGGAGCACGTATCCTGTATGACCCTCTCTCAAGAGAAACTGAGGGCGAAGCATTTACACTAGAGGAGGCGAATCCTCTCAAGGGAGCCATGACGTTCCTTTGGATGCCAGTTGGGAGAGTCCCGGAGTGAGAGGAGAAGAAAGAGTTGCGTCGTGTCACGCACACCTGGGTTTCTGCGTGACTGGGTGGCCCGTGACATGACATTGCGCGTCTTTCAACTCTCCGCTCTTCAACTTTAGAATCAATTTTGGTTTTGGTTGCTCCCAATGCAGCGTTCTCTCTTTACTGGGATTTCTATACCTCAATATATTCGGTCAATAACCCATGGATCTAAGCGTCAGATACATTCCACTGCCAAATTATGTGATGTTGGACAACGCCCAGCGAAACCCCCACTTGCTTTTGTTTTTGATATCGTACGTCGAGCAGCTTAGTTCGATTTTTGTCTTGATGCTTTATAAATATTCACCTTGATATCTCGTTTAACAGGATGGTGTCTTAATTCGTGGTCCAAGTGTCCTACCCGCGGCGAAGCGTGCTTTGGCGATGCTTGAGGGCGAAAATCCTTTTGGAGTGTGAGTGATCTCCTTCGTCCTCCTTGGGTATAACGTTTCATAAAATTAGTAAAATACCATATATTCTGGTATACCCTTTTCTTCCCAGCTTTTCGTGCCGCTGACAGAACCCATTGTTGACCAGCTTACCAACGGTGGGGGAGTAAGCGAGAAGGAACGCTGTCAAAAACTCTCTCAACAACTAGGATTCACAGTAGGCCAACTGCTTTCTATCATGATCACGTAAACTAATTCCATATAAAGGTTGGTCCAAGCCAGTATGTTCAAGCGCATACCATTCTAAAGGATCAAGTACACAAATATGCCGATAAGCCTGTTCTAGTGCTTGGAGGGAAATTGGATAAAGTTCGTCAAGTAGCTGAAGAGTATGTCCTGCGTTTCTATACTTTTTATGTGCTGATTACTATGTGAAAAGCTATGGATTTACGAAGGCTTACACAACATTAGACGTTCTCAAATGGAATCCTGCGTAAGTACGTCAAACGCCGCCATATATAATAACCCCAGCCTTGGAACAGTGTCTGGCCATTTCATCAACTTACAGAGGCTGAACGCAAAGTCGCGAAGGTAACTAAGCATTATTTTCGCTGAATTAAGTCTAACATGCATCATAGCCAGTGGATTTTTCGCAGACATCTATATCTGCTATCTTTGTCTTTCATGATCCCAGAAATTGGGCATTGGACGGTATACCCCATTCTTGCTTCGAATATATCGATTTCACTCAATCATATTGGATCCAGTTCAGGTAGCATGTGACGTTATTCAGTCTGGTGGCATAATAGGCGGCCCATATCTGAAATCTCATGAACGCGAACATCCCGTTGAGATTGTATTCTGTAATCCTGATTTGCTCTGGCGATCTGATTTTGGGAGGCCAAGGTTGGGGCAAGGTGCTTTCAAAGAAGCATTCCAAGCAGTTTACAAGGTTCGTCGAATTAACTGTGTTCGTATATTAATCATTGTAACGACATTCGGTGTCTCTCTAGGCTTTGACTGGCTCGAATTACGCATACGTCCAGTACGGAAAACCAACTACGGCTACGTATTTATTCGCAGAGAAAGTGTTAATCGATCGGATACGAGATATGTATGGCGTATCTCACACAACGCTTCCGCCTGTGTGAGCCCCTTAGCCTTCATGCTAACATAGACTTCTTACACCACTCTTTTGAATTCGTGAAAAGCTATATGGTCGGAGGTAAGTGCCTTATGTCCGTTATTAACAATAGTAACTGAGCATATGGTCCATATGACAGATAACCCTGAATCTGGTATGCGTCTACAAGCTCTCTCAGTGTTCAAACCGCACTAACTGGTTTTTAACATAGACATTGCAGGGGCTAACGCTGCCAACTGGCTATCTGTCCTCGTCCACACCGGCGTATTTGATCCAGATCAAGGGCCACCAGCCTATTTACCAACACATCAAGCTCCAGATGTCGAGTATGGTGTGAGGTGGGCTATTGAGAGAGAGCTAAGATCCCACGCCAGTAGTACTTAAATAGAGCTATTTACTCAGTACCTCGGTCCTCGCGTAAGTAATATATGTTCTAAGGAGGCTCACACGAGAGCCAGCCTCGTCGGGCTGGTTGAGGAAATCGAGTGATACTTGAGCGCTTCATGATCCCTGTGTAAGGTTGTTTCGAGCCCGGTCATGATGGAGGTTTCGTATTGGACAGCTCTATATCCGTTTCTGTATAACAACTACCACGACTACAATCGAATCCTGTCATTTCAAGAATGGAGTCTGAAGCAGGTCCGAGTTCGCTTCGAAGGCAACCCTTAACCACATTCTTGTCCAGTTCTGCTTCATCAATGGACGGCGCAGCGACTTCCACAAGCCTTCTAGGTGAATCGGCGTTCTCACCGCGGTCGCCTGGACTCAGAAAGAAAGATGGCTCACTCTCCAAGATGCGAAGCCACAGAGGCAATATACCCGTCCTTCCCCAGAACAAACTCTGTCCACATTGTCCAGCTAAATTCACGCGGACGACTCATCTTAATCGGCACTTGCGTACTCGTAAGACTGAACTGCATTGCTACCATACAGCACGCTCATCGATTTACAGACACTAATGAGCGATTTCACTGTTGTGATGTGAGTATGGCCAATTGAACAGTATTCAGACATCTTGCTAACCGTTGTGCCCATGTAGATTTGCAACTCTCAATTCACTCGAAGTGATTTATTGACTAGACACAAAAAGAGCTGCAATAACCCGTAAGGTTCTATAGTCATTTGCCTGTGTGGCATATGTCGATTGCGGACTGATTCCTCTGTCAGTTCTGGCCGTACGCGGCGTAAAGCATGCATGTCCTGTGTAGAATCCAAGATCAAATGCGATCGCCAACTGCCATGTTCGAAGTGCAAGGCTCGAGGTATTGAATGTACCGTTGCACCACCAGCTAGGCGAAGGCCCATACCTAATCCCACGACACCCTTAGTCCAGAGCGCAGGTTCGCCATCTGATGCATCTACAAGCTCACCGCCTACAGCTTTTGCGCCCACACCTGAAGCAAACTACTCGTATTCGAACGAAACTGTACTAGTCAAAGGACAGGAGGACTGTACAGAGACCCCAGACTTGATCTCTAGTTCGCCTCATCCCTTTCCTGATCCCAAGACCTTATTTTCTCAGTACGACGACCCAATTGCAGCCGCTAACGACTTCGATGTCTTTTCGTCTTTGGCCTCTGACGTGGGGAGCAATGCAGGTGTTCCAGTCATTAATAGCCATCTTTCTTCTGCTTATTCCAGCGACATGTTCGAACCTTTCTTCTCGGGTCTTTTCTCCCAAACCACATCATCTCCGCCGCTAGTCACAGATGTAACGTCCTGGGCGGGTGTCGATTTTCGTACCGACAGCTCGGATATCGAATCTCGCTCCTCCTCAAGCCCCGTAGCCCCGCCACCCTCTACTATTGAGGATACTGTTGCACTTCTTACATTGTCACCTGACAAGTCCACTGATACAGACCTACATCATTACTGTAAGTCATCATGCATTATACTGTTGATATTTGATCGTTTACATATTTTTCAGTGAATCTCTTTTTTTCTGCCTTTTTATTGCAGATTCCGATCATTCATGCCCCTACATTCAGAGGAGAAAAGACTTCGCCAGTTCTCTTGAGTGCTATGCAAGCCTGCGGGGCTCTTTATGTTCGAACGAGGAAGGCAGCTGACTTCGTAACTAATACGCTGGCTTCCGCTCGAGATGCACTTATTCAGGATTTTGTACGTTCCTTTGTCTCTTCCTTTGTCGGAACTATTTTGATCTTATAGACTAAAGGCTAGAAATCCCAATGATTCTTTGGATCAAATGCAACTCATACTCGCTGTAGTACTTCTGCAAACCATTGGTTTATTTCATCAACAGTCAGATCAGCGTGCTTCCTCGAATATTTACCATGGTATGCTTGTCATGGTAAGGGTGACCTGCTTGTGCTTGACTCGAATTGATGCAATTTCTACCCAGATGGTCAGACGCACTGGCCTTATTACAAAGAACGCATCTTGGGACCCTGGTAACTTAGCGGAGACATCTCTTGAGACGTCATGGCATGAATGGGCAAGGAATGAAATGACCAAACGGTAAGCCTCCTTCCTTACTAGACGTGTACGAGAAGCCTTACAACCCGTTCCCAGTGCTATTTTGTGGTCTTACATGCATGACTGTTGTCAGTGCATATATTTTGCGTTACCATCATCTTTTCAGTCCTCCGAGATGGTCCTTAATCTTCCTTGTGAGGATGCTCTGTGGGAAGCACCCTCAGCGACAGAATGGTTTCTGAACCTTCAAAGTTCTTCTAAGCATGGATCCTCAATATCACGATTAACAGGCATAAGTCTTCCCACCACTATGGCTGCCATGGAACAGACTAGCTTGCTTGCTGCGCCTATCCCTCTTAATGCTTTTGCTCGATTTGTCCTCATTCACTGCATTCTTCGCCGTCTCTTCCTTATATGTGTAAACGGTCGTCCAAGCACAGCCTTTGACCCAGATAATCAAGACGAGCTAGATCCGGACATCCATCTTCTCCAATTTGCTTTACATAATTGGTTACAGAATTGGATGCAATCATCAGAATCATCGGGAGTGGTGGATGGTGGTAGTGAACCATCTTTCATAAGAAATAGTCAGTTATTTGTTTGAGATGAAATATACTGCTAACCATCAGTAATCAGCTCTTCCTTTCTATTGGCTTGGGCAAGTTGCTCTTTTGGCCTATCAAGAAGGTTTACCTCCTTTCGAATGCAACTCTCAGAATAACTTCAAAGTCGATGTACGATTTCGTCTCGTGAAATTATGGCTTAAACATATTCGTGCTTTTTTGAAAAGTAACGACGAAGCACCGACATTGTTCTGGGATGAGCTAATGAAACTACGTCTTCAAAGCTGGCAAATAGAGATCGATAGTGACTTGGAGGATCACGATGGCCTGTTGGGCTTCTTCTCCGATACGTGACGGGTCGGAATAGTAGGCGAACTATCTAGTCGATATCTAGTATACTACTTGCACATAACTAACGACTTATTTAATCTTTGTAATCATGTATGTATACCTGATACTTTAGGTCACTTCATTTTTTCACTGTGGCTTATGGTGACGCGCTTTGAGGTTTTCTTGTTTTTGGAATTGTTTAGCTTTCGTATTCAATCATGTTTGTAAGTGATTATTGTGTAGTCCTCTTATTTGTGTCCGCTTGTCATTGACTGCGTTGAACTGGTGAAGTTCTCAATTTCATGATGATTCTTATTACTTTTCATGCTTCCCTCACCCGTCTCGTTCACACCTAGACATAAAAGCTTTAGTAGGAACGCTTATTCTTCGCGTGGAAGACTTAGGCTGTTGAATGTCTTGCGAAATCCCTCACGCTTAACCAACTTCTCCTTCTTGCTTCTCACTGCTGTATGCGTTGTTTCACTTTTGTACAATGTTCGCCTGCTATTCTTTACAGATTTGCATTCGATAACTCGTAATAGGGCCAGCATGATGCCCCCGTCGTCGGTGTTATCAACTATCAATCGCTCCCCGACAGTGAATAATTTGGACCATCTTATACTTGTTCCCTGTCATGCAATATGGGTTGGAACAAAGTCGTCTGCGTATATGGATGAAGTGAATTGGATTCTCGAACCATATCAAAGGGGTGGAAATCGTATTGCAGCATTTCTTGAACACATAAAGCAAGGGTATGTATTTATTACATCTATTTTTCATTCAATTTTGCTTACGCTGCGTATACTTCTCAGTGCGAATATTGCATTAAAGGACGATCACTCTCTCCTTATCTTCAGCGGGTGAGTAAATCAAGTCTATCAATCAGACTTAGTTAAATATGAGCTAGCGGCCAGACAAGGCTCAAGTCGACTAGTTCAGAAGCAGAGTCGTATTTACGTCTAGCTTTGCATAGCGATGTCTTTCATTCCGCATCTGAAAACCATTTCGAGCGCGCTACAACCGAAGACTACGCATTGGACTCCTATCAAAATCTGCTTTTCTCTATTGCCCGATTCCGCGAGTTCACCGGAAGGTTTCCAATGAAAATCACCGTTGTAGGGTATGAGTTCAAGAAAGCGAGGTTCACGGATCTTCATAGAGCCGCGATTAGATGGCCACTCCATAGCTTCCATTACGTCGGGGTTGATCCAGATGCCAACCATAGTAAAAATGCAGAAGAAGGCGAGGTGAGCATTAATCGGGCCTCACGATGCCACCTTCTATTAATTATCATTCCAGAGAAAAAATGGCTATCTCCCCTATTCCGTCGATAAGTACGGATGCCATTCATTGCTTCTTGCAAAAAGACGCCAACGAAACCCATATGCGAGATTTCATCCGTACTACGTATCGTCTCCCGAACTGGTTCCATTACTGGATTGGTGTCCAAATATCGACGAGCAAGGTAGCATATCTGGTTCTTTTAGAGGAGCATTACCCTGGGACACTCAATATATCTGAACCCACTGTGTCGCTAGACAAGCAGCAGCGATCGGCAATCCTGCCTAAGAGCAATTATACCGTGAGTTTCATTCAGGTTTTAATATTGTATGCATAAGTGTGATATATCCAATCTCTCATCGTCATGACATCCGAACGTATTATCACTTCGAGGCAGTATGAACCCGGTAAAACTGTACAAAACAAATGTGCGTCGAAGTATGTTATCTTCTCAACTGCCGCAAAGGGGGCGTATCTGGGCTCCAATGTGAACTTATCGGCGGAATGATGGTGTGATCAGGATAGAGGCCATATATGCTAGTGATACTGTCCCTCTCAATCGATACAATAATATCTGGTGGACGCTTCCCTTCCATCCGTTTTTGCAGAGGGGTTGAACTATTGGAGCTCATGTGGGACGCAAACGTTCCTGTCCGCTTTAAACCATGCTCCATGTCTGGGGACATTTCGCTACGTTGGACCAATGAAGGCTCTCCAGTGTAAGATTGTAGTACTCGTCCGCCTGAAAAGTGCCAAGCTGCAATTGATCCCACAGGTAGGATCCGGCGTGTGGATATAATCAACACAACGTTAACCAATCCTGAGAGTAGAAAAATTGTAGCACTGTGGCGGGCATAGCAATATCAGTGATCTTTCTATAAGTGCCTAGCTTTCAACTAACCTGAAAATGGTTACTTCAAATGGAACCACGTGTCCTGTCCATTCTGCGATACGAGACGCCCCAATCGGTAGGATAATAACTGTGTACGCAACCTTGAATGCAGTTAGTGCTCGCATCAGCCTTTTGTAGATCATATGACCTACTGGATACCTAAAGAATATCAGTTAGAATGATCAATACCGCAAGGTTAGTGAACGTACAAAAGCATGTGTTTAGCAGTAGCGATAGATATGTCGCTCACACCACCGTGCCCTCGCCTAGCTGCTGCTGTACTACAACCAACCCTCTGAAACCGGATACGCCATCCACTACGAACGAGGTTGCCGCGTAACTTGAGAAATACCAATATGTAAAGAATAAAGCTAACAAACGCAGCTAAAAACATCTACAGATGTTTTTCAGTACCACATTTTCAAATATACATTATTCCTTACAATCATATAATCCAACCTATGGGTAGGTGCAAGTATTATTAATATTGTACACCTCATGCAATATAATGGATACATACGTGATACGTTGAATGCTGTACTCTGGAGATATCCAACACCAATATCCAGAGATGCCATCTACGGAGAACATTACTTGGATGAGTGAGGAAGACTTTGCGCTGAGAATGTAACATACTTACAGAATGATGTATCTTTACTTCGTTGGTGAGAGGCAGGTCCTGAAATAACAATTGCGCCAATGGCTGACCAGCCACCGATAAGAGTAGCGTAAAGTATGCGCGGTCCTGCTTCTACTTCTAGGAACAGAAGAAGGAAAGTGTGTCCTGCAATTATCTTTACGTAGGTTAGGAATTGATTTGATAATTGAAAAGAAAAAAAGAGTGAGATTATTGTATAAAACGAACCATTGTCCATAAAGCAGTCCCAACATCAGATATATGCTTGATAACACCTATATGAAGAATTATCAGTGTCATATTCGATTGCTTGTCTAATAGCGAGCTCACCCTGAGCAATACAAAGACCGCCACTTTCAATGCCTTTGCGTTCGAGCCATCCAGTATTGATTATAGAGCCTAGTGCTTTTAAAGACGAACATAGAAATTAATGCAATGATCTGTGAAATATAGGTGGATGTACCTTGCAGTAGATCGCATACAAGAAGAGAAATCAAGTATGCCACAAGATGGCTACGAATGAAAATATGCGGGTTTGGTTTCCTCCTAGTGTTCAAAACGGACAACTATACGTCCAGATGACGATCATTTGAGCTCGATATGCATAAAGTGGCTGAACATCATTACCACAATCGCTATAAGTACGCCTAGTACCGCAACTAGAGATATACATGATACAACTACGAGGACCTAGATGCGAATAGGAAATTCAGTTTTTAAACTTCAGGAGGAAAGTTGGGTTAAAATCACTATAACGCCCGATGATTGCTGTCTTGAGAACGACAGCCAAGATCCATCGGTAGAAGACTGAATGGGAGACATCCAGAAGTATGCGCTATAAATAATATGGAGGATCCAGCCTCAAATGGAAGAGTTGCTAGAAGGTCCTGCCTTCAGAGAACCAGTTGCGAGACGGCTCTACCGTTCGAGGTTGACGATCAACGTTGCGAACCACATTTTCCAAGTTCACTGGCTTTAAGTACCTACATATTATAAGGCGGTGATGCGACACCCCTGTGTGGCAGTGTTCAGTTTCAGGTCGCTCTCGACGGACCGGCCGCACTTACCGCAGTGATTAGCAGCTCATGGGGCCGCCTCGCGTCTATTGTTATAGAAATATACTCTTGTACGTACAATCGTTCTACATTACCTTACATGAAAAGGGAAAGCATGAAGCCGAGAGTCCCATTCCGACAAACTTATTCGGTTATGTAAATTGTTCAAGACTACTGGGCTGGGTGCAAAAGTAACTTAGAGACGCGAAATTAATCCATTTGTTATACAATGTTGATTCAGTACACTATGATACAAATAAGAATATGCCTGACCGTCATATCAGCTATTTCACTTACAAAAAAAATCAATTAAACGTACGTTATGTATGCATCATCTCCGTGGATGTATATCCCTATTCAGTCGGCCACTTCTTGTATAATCCTCCAATTCGTATGTTCTAGGACGATGGTCAAGTTGAATGGTACGCTCTATCCGAACCAGGACACTTTCAGAAGTCTGGGGTCGGGTATCTGTCTCTGAGTCCGGTCGGGTGAGCTCAACTGCAGCACCGCTCTTTTGCTCGAACTGATTTCTGAAAGCGCGACTGATTTCCCGAGCAGAGTCAAGATTCTGGCTAATAGTTATTGCGTTGTCAAGACTCTCAATCCGTCGCTCTCGTTGTGCATCTGTGTAAAACCGTATAAGGAAAATGAATCTATATGAAAGGATTTTGACTTTCCATGAAGATGTATTAGAAGTCGTTGGGACATGATCCAAGAAACGCAATACCCAAGAGAGGCACTAAAAATCATGAATGGAATATTTACCGTCAACGGATTCTCATCTCACCCTGCATTCTAATATATTGTCAAACAAAGCTTGAAATCGAATCGATTTAACTAACCTGAATGTCCCGAGAAGTCTTGTATAGTATCAAGTTTAGGACATTCACCGCTAATATAGAATGAGAGGAACATTATGAGCATTTCAATAGTAGTACCTACCTGTAAGGGTAACAAGATATCCCAGACCGTCGTACAGCATCCTGGTACAACAAATGTAAGTGGATATAGCAAAAAAAAAAGACGAATCCTACATTTTTGTCACTTTAGACATCCTATCAAGTAGAGAAGTGAGTACTTGCGGCGAGATCAACGTCGATTAACATACATGGAATTCCTCGTGGCAAATTTATATTTCAGCAGAAACCAAGCTGACATCCCAGTTACCGTGCTATCGTAGATGATGGCTATTGCATAGTATATCCAGGCCCCTAGCTGTTTGCCTTCACTGAACGCCCCACAACTGTAAAAGGAGGTTAAAAAGTTTGATTTGGTGACTGAGGATTCACTTGCTTTCCCGAGCCCTAAACATCATCGAGATTAGATAGATAGAGTTGAGCGATTCTACAAGAAGCGTACTCCGGGTTTAACGACATTTCCATGACGGTCACCAAGTCGGGCTGAAAGAGTATGAGACAACATAAATATCTTGAATAGAGGGAAATTTACGAGATCGTTGATATAGGGTTGTGATCCACTGAAGCTGTCATTACAGCGTTGATTCAGAAAAGAGGCGTTTAATAGAGTGTTCACTTACTATACACGCAATAACGTAGACTGCCATTAAAAAGCAACCTACTTTGCGCGATCGCTTCGACAGATTATATGCACTATTATCCAACAATACATTTCAGCACAGCAAAGCTACATTATAGACGTAATAAATCTTACCGAATACCTAAAATGGCTTGAGATACCATGGCTTGAAGCACTATCATTAGTGTTAGTAAACTTGACATACGAAGTTATGAACAAAAACACCACCTTTGAATGCGGGTGGCAAGAGATAATATTTTTCGCATATTGTTAATGTGAATTTTTCATAGAAGAACCCGACCTGTGAAATGTAGAGTTTGGTAAATTCTATATATGCAACGAAATGAGGCTGACGGACACTGCTGACGGTCAAAGCACAGATGCTGATGAAACTAAAGGGGAAGATAAGAAAGGTAATAAGGATATATCAATCATTCGTACCGAATGAGGATGAAAAGAACGGTAGATAGCCTGTAGAAGAAAGGATATGAATGGTAATTCATAGACTTCAGTGGTTGGCAATTTACGAAATTCTCCGGGAACGCCACTGTTCTTTGTAAAATCTCCATGCAGTCGGCTGTGTTTCAAGATAGCTACAGGCGTAATTAGTATCTAGTAGTAGAGGCCAAAGAAAAAGCTCTACTCGTAAAGACCAACTGCTATTGATGCAATACGCATGTACGCGGCAATCGTGTATGCCTCGCTCAAACTGTCCGACATTGCCGCAATACGAGCGTGGGCTTGCAAGAGTTAAGTGATGGTTTACGAGAGATGGGAGCACAAGTAAAGTGGGAGCTAATGGGCGAGCGAAGTAACAGCCAAGCAGTTAGGTGGCACAGATGCACCTCAGCTATCGTAACAGTGAAAATGCCTTCATGACCGTCTAGAAAGCGCTCTGCTGACAGCGACCATACCAGTAGCATCTAGTTTGATCAATTAGTTGCAGGCTAGTAGGAACGTGATCTCAATCAGTGACAGTTGCATGAGTAGCATGTGGGTGGGTGATTGAAGGATTCACTGTGGTCCCGTCGGAATCAAAATGCCACGCCAAGTTCCCGTTGGTGCGAACGGTGCGCGCTACTTGAGCTAAAAGGTTATGTCTATTTGATCTAATTTTTCGTTACATATGAGCCGTATTGGCATCCAGCACGACTGAAGGCGTTTTTTTAATTCTCGAGCGGTGTTTTCTTTTCTGTGTGCCGAAGCCAGCCGGAGTAAAAATCGCGCTGCGCACCGGCTTTTCGGTTTATCCTACCCGGCGTCAGGGTCGCGTCTTCATCTCCACATCTACAAAAATACCAGTAGTGCACTGAACTATTCAGATACAAATTTACCCGCCTGTTCTCATTGTGAATACATGATGCCTTCTGTGCTAGAGACAGTCATACCGGTTTACTTCTAACACCCCGATTGTCCTCAGGGGAAGCTGTACCTAACTCATTTAAAATACGCGCTCGCGTCTAAAAATAGATCCTCCGATCCGAGCACCGGGTAATGTAAATGATAACATAAATAAATGAGTCCTACATGATGTTTATCAATCTGCAGTTCGTTCTTCACCAGAAAATATTTGCCCAGGAAGTAGGTAACGCAGGAACAGGTCTTCGAACGTACATGGGATTGTTGAAATAGGCCAGATTGTAATCATGTCTTTCAAGTTGGTGCCAGCTGTCATCCCAGCTGAGACTGCCTCATCATACCGACTGCCATGTGAGATATCTGCTGGATGGTCGTATGATTGTTGACGAAAGAATGTCACCTTAGTTTATGCACCCGTCGCCGATAAAGCGTCGAACCTCTTCCCCCTATCCATTCCTGTTCCTTGATTGACGTACCCGCTGCTTTCGGAAGAGCAACCAGAAGATTGAAAGTCTGAAACGGGAGAACTGATATAGATTCGCTCAAAATGCACCGATGGTCTGGCGGATCGCATCTCGCGCACGGTAAAAACTGGTGTTCTATAAAATTATGAAACAACTATGAGACGTCAACGACTCAGAATTAGAAAAAAATACTATAGTATGTGTAGTGTGAGTCCGTATTTATCTGTGGATGCGCAAGATTATTATGCAGTGAGACGTATAGACGAACTCATTAAGAATATCACCCTAATCCCGTTCCAAATGTTACCTGTAGGATGATGATGTCATGTGTAATTGTACGATGCTTGCCCATGTCGATCGTCTACGATCTCGTTCACGCTCATCGGCATGTACTTGTATTGTATTTTGGTCTGATATGCCAAGGTCCATGGCCATTCTCATAGCGGCCTGGCAGTAAAGCCGGAAACCTTGAAATATATGAGATGCAGCACTGTTGAGGGCGTAATATTGACATACTTGGAATTTTGTTACTTTTATATTCCGCCCACGACAGCAGTATCAAGCCGTGCAAGGTTTCAATCGACGGTATATGCGCAACAGAATTCAATACAGTCTTCACAAAACTGTCAGCAACACAAGACTAGCTGCTAAATGAGGTACATTACCTTTGCATTTTCAAGATATGCATCAGATACATTATGCAGCCCTCGAGCAACGAGTTCTGGAAGAGTAGAATATCTTTTCAACCTGTCAAACAAGAGCGATACAATAGAAAATATAGAAGATGCATACCTAGAGGCCATAGCGGCAATACAATTGGCAATTAATGGTGGTAGAGAGCGTTCCCAAAAATCACCCATAACCAGTTGGTAAGAGAGGAACGTAAATTCACTCCCAAAACGTTCGAAGAAAATCGGTATGAATTGTTGCATCACGCTGGCATGAGGAAGTTCGGGGTGATCCGAGTCGAAAAGGTGGATGTGCCGAGAATCGTGGGGGCCGGACGTAGATCGAGTATGTGTTTGGTGCAAAAGCTGCGAAGAACCGGGTCCAAGGTAGCTATTATACCCCGTTGGATGGTCACTTCGCGAGGAATGAAATGAGGATATCGAAGAGGAATTACTATGTCTGATAGGAAGATAGGTTAGCTTCGAAGCGTTCAATAGTGAAGTGTGATAAAGCACCTGTGAGAAGATTCTGTTGAGCGACGAGAATCAGGTGGATAAGACGTATATCTTCCATTTGATTCTACATCTGCGGATACCATGCCACTGGCTTTCGGCGAATGTGACGTCGAGCGAGGGTTGGAGTGGGAGGACATGGAAGGGCTTGATGACCCCGAGGCCACAGAGAACGCATCAAGTGAAGAACTAGGTTCAACTCTAGATCCAGTAAGCTACACTGCCTTTGGCATGGCCTCAAAGAAATGCTCACTTTGGCTCTGCCATATAGGCTGAATTCGCGTTGGGCCCCGCGATAGCTCTACTCCGCTCAGCGAAGTACCGTTCTCTGTCACGGAACCGACATGGAATCTTTGCGGTTTTACACGCTTCGCACTTAGTTTCTGGGGACGGCTGCAAGCATTTTATCTTCTTGAGACGACTGAAAGTGTGGCACTCGTTTAGAGAGAATGATGAGGGCATATTTGAACGCGACTTACCAGTTGTCGCAGGATGTTACGAGGCGCGGTCGTTTCTTATGACCCTGGCTGTGCTGAGGCGATTCTATTATGAATTGGAAAGAGTCGTCCATAGGCGTGAAGCTCAGCGTTGAGGTGGAATGGGTGGCGTTTGAGGATTATCTATACAATGGGAGGCGAACTGCGACAGCCACGGGCAGTTAGTGGATTCTGAAAGGCGAAAGAGAAAATGGTCAGCCAGAAATATCGAGCTTTTAAGTAGCACAGCCGGTGATGACACCAACACGAGTCCTATCATTAGGGCACATTCACCTCTTTGAACAGCTGCAAAGGACGCCCTGCCAACGTCTGGTTCCGATCGGATCTTCACCCGACCTAAAAGGAAGCAAATATTAGCAATCTTCACACAGCCAACCAGCAGCCTAACTAACCGCCCAAGAAATGTAAGTGCTCCGGAGTTCTCCAACCGTTTCAAATCTCACAAGTGAGTGACAGACGCTGTCGCTTAGAAGTGTAACCAGTCGGGATTGATAGAGATGCGTGAGTGTTTTTACGTCTTCCATCAGCGTAAAACAACGAAAGATATTCGTCGCTTAGACCTGTGCAACGTCCACATGAGCACGAAACGCGGGAGTCAGAGAAAGGCTGAGATCAATTCATAAAACTCACCGGAACAAACGAGGACCATCAAAGTTGGAAGCCCTAGAATTATTTTTTTTGCCAGCAGCTTGTTAGCAACGCGCTCGATTGCGCTCGATTTGAGTTGGTTGACCAAAGTTAGATTTGGGTTGAAACCAAGGTCCTGGCCTGACTCCAGATGAGTATCTCAAGAGTATCGGGTGATATCTGGTAACATCTGGTGACAAACTGCACAAACCAGAGCAGACCGGGTTACTCTGGCCTGGTCACGGCGGGTGACTAATGCCGAATCCTCCGTAAGCAGTGTTCTTGATTTGGAATGATGTTGGATGCTGTTTGGCGCTGATGCCACGTGGCAACGCATCACCGCGGGGTTCCTCGCCAAGATCGTCAGCGTTCTGCGAGATTTCGGTGCGATTTGCGCAGATTTCAGTATTGTTTCGCGTCAACAACTGTGGAGGAAATATCAGCTCATCGGCCGCAGGCTTAATCCCGCCTAGAGCGGTGGAGGTTGATAGGTCTCTTCCAAATTCTGCCATCGATCAGGAACATAATCACGGAGCCAATGCCACGAAGAAAGCATCTGAGGAGGATGTTTGATAGCCACAATTGATGGGCTTGTCGTCTCTTCCAGATGAGTCCTTCGTCATAGCTCTGTTGCTCAACAGAAATAACAGAATAGGCATCCAGGTGCCACTGATCATCGATAAGGGTCTTCAGCACCGAGTCTTTGCCGCGTGTAGAAACAAATGGAGACACAAAGAAAGTAGAAGCGCTCAAGGCCCTTCGAGGGAGTCAAAAGCAGCTTCCAAGCAGAAAATACGACACCTCGCTGTTGAACCGGCATGCTGACCCTTGCACTTGGAAAATAGTTGGTCGGTCCAAGTTCACGGTTAATAAACGTCGAAATCATCAATAATGCCTGATCGATAGTCACCCAAGGTCCCCCAAACAGGCGAAACAGCACGTAGCTAACGACTATCCCGTGTCCACACTCGTGAAAGCTCTATAGATTCCCTTGCAACTGCCCCACTAGCTTCTTCCAGTGTTATTCTAGCGGCATGTCCCAATGGGCGGTTCTCGGCCTCCCACTCAATCGTCCCAGGAGAATGATCACTGCGCACTCGGCGTCCCTCCACGTCATCATCTTCATCATCGTTCGCTGAAAAGAGCAGTCTCGAGCGGTCATTTGTAGAACTATCATCCTGGAAACAAGCCTTGAGAATTCGTCACCAAGCACGTCCCTAGATCATGGATCTCATAGACGGCATGAAATGCTATACACACATACCTGTTCGGAATCTCTGACATGTGGAACTGAAGTCAGACGAGTCGTTTCGCCACGATCATACCCGTCGAACCCATCAATTTCATCCAACCATTCATCTTCGGCTTGAATTGGGTTACCATGGGCATCCAAAGGAACGGTCGACTTTATCGATTTTCGATATTTATGGAACGTGAATAGACAGATTCCTATTTCCTGGTCAGTGTTCCGCTGCCCATTAAAGAAGGCACACCTTACCGCATATAGTGATCATAACACCAGTGATATTGAGTGGTGTGAGCTGATCGTTAAAGAACCACGCAGAAATAGTAATCGTAGTTACTTCTTTAGCAATACCAGCTATTGACATGGGCACCACACCAGTGCGTTGAATAATACTGCAAATAAAAACATCAATAGGTAATACCTGTGGCGTTTTAAAATCCACATACTAGAATTCGCTCAGCACCATGCAAAAGGCAATGGCACCAGGCGCCGTCAAGAATAGGACTGTTTTTATCGTTTGTGCAGCCCCACGAAAGAATTCTGTCCCGAACAATTTGCTCCATTCACCCAATAACACACTGATGATAGCCAGCGTGACACCCATGACAGGGGACAGCCAATATACAGTTGCTGCTGGATTATCAAGGCCCACCTTCTTATTCTTGAGTAGAAGTTGCGTCAGACTCCAACGAAGACCACCCAAGCCACTGGCACTGAGAACCAAGAGAAATCCTTCCAAAATGAAATGGGTCTCTGTAGCCACCATTAAGAGGACGCCGGAGAATATTAGGAATATAACGCCGATAAGTCGCCAAGAGAATGTTTCTAGTCGAAATAAAAAGGCAAATAGCAGAACAAAGATTAAGGATGACGATTTGCACATGGCTAAATAATGCTTAATTAGTACGTCATAGCAAAACAGATAGCATACTTACTGTAGAACGAGAGAGTGATCGTTTTGAGTGAAAGATTAGACAAACCAATGTCTAAGCTAGTTGCGATAGCAGTTGGAATCACTTTTAAACTGTAAGAGGGTTTGAGTCATCAGTTCAATAAAAAATACGAGAAATATGAGCAATAAATGGGTTAGTTGGATGTGTTAGAAGCCAGCGCTAATCCATGATCGACCACGCGTACTCCTGCTACATGTTATAGTCGAACTCACCTATAGTCTTTTGGTTGGGGATTATGCTCGGGGCGGAACTTTCTTGGCCAGAGAGTTCGTAGTATCATGGCTAGAATAAACTGAACAAACATATGCCCCGTAGTGACGAAGAGGGGCGAGGGGAATCCGAAGTGCGAAGGAGAGAACATCCATTTGTTGTACACTGAAAGTATGGTTGCAAAGAAGAACCTGTGTTTCTGTGAGAATGATTTTCGCTTTTGCAGCATTCAGAATAAGAGTACTCACCACGAAGCAATAAATAGGGTATTAATGGTGGCATTCCTCCACCACAGCCGCTTCTTTTCGTCGAGGGATGCAAGATGCACATTTGCAGTGTCCGGGGTAACTCCGTCTTCTTCATATGATAGGGATGCCCGAGATGATGAGGCCAGTGGTTCGACCCGCGAATACTCGTCCAGAGTAGTATTGTATTGTCGTTCCATGGTCCATTGAGCCGGAGAGGAAGGAAATGTAGACGTGGGAAAGCGACACCAAATTCCTGAACTTGATTTGTTTGTGTACATACATACTTGCTTTCACCGACAAGCTACAAAAGTAGTGCTACTGGTCTCAATTTCCAATTCACACACGATAAGTATTCAATCCAGTCATTCTAATTGTAATACATGAATAGGGGATTTTATTTTTAAAAAAGGACAGCATAAGTTAATATATAGAGTAACTGAGCCTATGCATACAAGTACACGACAAGATACTACCTGACACTAAGGACTCGGATAGTACTTATTTTAAGGACAACTGTTGGACAAAAGAACGAAGCCAGGCAACCTTTATATGTAGCTTGCTGCTTGTGGTCCCTTTCTACATACATATTCCGCACTGAAAGAGCTCTGACATTTGCACATCAATCCGTAGTTGCAGGCTTTCAAGGGTTGGTGGTGGATTTCGAATATCGGCGTAAATCATGTAGCGCTGTCGTCAGAGATGAAACTCCGTCTGTATGTCCGCGGAGGGATATATACAACAGCACACCAGTTACGTGGATCCAATGGCACTGTCATGTCCTTCCGCTTTCGCTGGGCCGACTGCATCAGGGACAAGGCCATTGATATAGGACGGTTCACGCCTAGAAGAGAATAAGAAATCAGTTATTATCAGATGACAATTACATACCAGGTTCGCCAATGATCGAATTGTTTCTGATGAAGGAACTCTCTGAAGAACTCATCTTTCTTCATATCGGTCCGAAATTGCGCGTGTTGGAGAAGTTCTAAGTGGTGGAGAGCATGTGGATAACTGAAAAAGGTCAATTCCGCCATAAGAAACCGAGTCGGAAACTTACTGAATGAACCTTGCGTAATCCTTTTCTTTGAAATAAAGCAGATACTCAAGGAAGTTGATGAACGCAGGTTGCTCAAGAATATTCTGTTGCGCCAGAGAGTGTAGGTAGAAAGGATTGGCCAGCGATTGTACAAATTCAAGCTCTAGTTCAAAACGCGCACGATTTGCGGCTTTGGGATCTGCTCCTGGTGTTGGAGGCGCCTCTACGCTCATTCTGAGGGAGGAAGTACGAACCGTAACATAGTCAGTCTGCTCAGGCAAAACAAGGACTCATGTGTTGAGATGGAAAGCCGTTGCCAAATATATGTGCATCGCACGTGCCGGCTCTACTTTCTTACGCGTCGCGCCTACTTAGCCTTCGTGTTACTCAAGTGCTACTATTCGAAATCAAGATTTCTACTATATCTTGAAGCAGCTATACTTATAAAATGTCTGGCGATGATGATTCAAATGGTTGGCAACTCACTGAATCCGATCCTGGTGTCTTTACGTGCGTATTTGTTGCCTTGCAAAGCACATAGCCTAATAACCTTTGTGTGCAGGGAGCTTTTGAAAACCCTAGGAGTGCCTCTTATAGTCGATGATCTGTATTCCCTTGACCCAGAGTCTTTAGCTGCATTACAACCCCTCCATGCCCTTATTTTTCTTTTCAAATGGATTCCTACAACAAGCAGCAGCTCCACCTCCTCGGGGGGTGATTACGATTCCGAGTTCCCAGGTTTCTTCGCTCATCAAGTAGTCAACAATGCCTGTGCAACTTTGGCGGTTATGAACGCAATTGGAAATATCCCTTCTTTACCGACAGGACCTCAACTCGGAGACCTGCTAAGCTTCTCCAATGGCATGGATCCCCAGACTCGCGGCCTTGTGATTACGAGTGCGGATTGGTTGAGGGAAGCTCACAACGCACTCTCTCCACCTAGCGCAATATCGCTGGATGGTCTAGGTTTACCACGCAAAACAGAAGACGCATACCACTTTGTTGTGTATCTGCCGGTGATGGGCGCATTGTACGAGTTGGACGGATTGAAGCCTTATGCAGTTCGACACGGTTCCTATGAGCAGGGAGGAGAAGGATGGGTTAAAAAAGCGCGGTGCGTATACTATAGTCCCCTCTAATTTACAAAATTCATTTTACATAGTGAGGCTATTGAAGCACGGATAAATACATACCCAGCTGGCGCAGTAAGACTTCGTTATCTGTCTCCAAAGTTCCATATTTAATACTTCACTAGCTGGAGTTCAGCCTTCTAGCCTTGAGGGACGATCCATTACCTACTCTCCAAGCACAAATCCAACAGCTGGAATCAACAGGAAACGCAGCAGCAGCAGCAGAAGCTCACGCGATTTTAGCGAATGAGCACGGAAAACGGGAAC
Source organism: Crucibulum laeve (assembly GCA_004379715.1). Taxonomy (NCBI): domain Eukaryota; kingdom Fungi; phylum Basidiomycota; class Agaricomycetes; order Agaricales; family Nidulariaceae; genus Crucibulum; species Crucibulum laeve. The sequence goes on from ML213590.1 coordinate 1,400,863, forward strand.
GATGGGCTGTAAGTCTTGCCATCTTTATATGCTATCCTCTATTAATACATTTGTTTGTAGTTCGAAAACAGCTTACGTCGATACAATCACGTTGGTCTCGTTCATGCTCTATTGGTGGCTCTTGCGAAAGGAGGAAAACTTGGACAGACACAAGAAAAAGCAAGGGCTGTTATGAAGGAACGAATTGAGAGGCGCAAGGCTAGGGGAGAGGATATGGAGGAGGAGTAGGACTTATTAATTCATCAATTTCTGTGTCATAGATTCATCGTTACTTGTCGTTTACCTTTTTCTTTATTACAGATTCACAATACGTAACACGCACCGTGAGCATCTGCAACCCAATTTTCTATCATGAGAAAGGCACATAGCATTGGAAAAAATTCTTCCGGAGAAATACTACTCAAATATCAGTAAGCATATTAATGCTTGGGTAAAATAGAAACAGAAGGGGTATATATTCGATGGCCCCACCACCAGGACGGGATGCCAAATCCATGCCGAACCATCTCTCCAGGATCATGATCAAGGGTGGGATGAAGTAAACGGGAAAGAGTAATAATCAATAATGGTATAAACCACGTACAAACTGGATCCAGATCCCGAATGTAAAGAAGACGGGATCAGTATCCCAAACATAAGTTGTGTAACCACTCAATCTGATATCAGCCTAGATAGTATAGGCTAGATGCCTCCATAGGCATCTTCAGCATCATACATTGAGTATACAGTGTCAGGCCGCTTTCCACTGCTCTCAGGATTTGTGTTCCGAGTAGTAACATTCCCGGTGCTTACAGGTGTATCGCCATTGGCGCCAGAAGTATGCGGTTGGTGGACAGAAGGGGGTGGAGAAGCCTCAAAGGATCTGCCTACAGGGGGAGTGGGCATCCCAAAGCTCGATGCCAAAGGGCTAGGCGTAATCGGGAAGCGGTTGATATATGGACTCTCGGGGACCAGATTCCTCCCCACGCCAACTGTAGCTGCACTGCTCACCCCACTTGGGAAACCGCTCCCGAGGGGGCTCGGACCAGGGCCATTATTACCGCTAGGGGTATCATATCCCCCGTACGAAGACACAGATACCCGGGATTCAAGATGAATCTCCGGGAGAGTAGGCGGAGTTGAATCTACACGATAGCGCGAAGACATGGCGGGGCCGGGAGACGGAGGTGTAGGGAACTCAAGTTCATGACCAATTGACTCGGAGGAGACGGGTCTAGGCGACAATGTATTCTTGGACGAAACGGACAAGGAAGGATCAGCAAAAGGCGATTCATGTTCACGATCTGGAAGGTGAGGAAGATTGCGATCCGAATTGGAACTACCGCTGCTAATTGTATGATTCTCCATAATTTGGTTAACAGAAGGGGTATCTAAACCATTCGGCACCTCGGTATTAAGTTTCCGTGATATTTCAGCATACTGTGCGGCTTGGAAGGGTGATACACTGGATCGACTCAAGTCAACATAATCACTGGGGACGTTCTCGTGAGTCAAAGGGACCGGTGCATTCGCAGGAGGGGTGTTGCGGTCAACGTGGGGATTGTTTAAGGAAGGCTGCCTAGCAATCGCAGGATACACAGCACCAGTAGACATTTGGCGGGAGATATCGACGGGTGACTCGTACCCTGGGGAAGGCTGCCTCGCACCAGAGGGCTGCCTAGTTAAGTAAGGGGAAGGGATTGGTTCTCCCCTCTCGTTATACATTGGTTCGTACGGTCCCACGGAAGATGTGGGCGATGCAATCGGAGAGAAGGGTGATTGGCCATAGTGAGCGGGAGCAGGGAACAACGGATTTGCAGAGTTAGCAGTGGGAGGAGGAGATGTACTATGCATAACCTGTCCAGGTCCAAAGGAAGGGTAAGGGCCTTGGGCATAACTGTTGTTGTCGTAGTTTGAATAACTGTCACCATATGCAGGTCCTGGAGCACCGTACTGGGTTCCGAACGTAGGCGCAGGAGAGGCAAAACGGCGCTCTACCATGGACGGTGGCCTGGGGTTAAATCCGCGGTTAATAGTATCTTCATGTGTGGGGGGATCGTTCATTAGAACAGCTGAACGACGGAAGTCAGTAGGATTGAACGGTGTTTCATCAGAATTGCGTTGACGAGAACGACGCTAGAACAGAACGGATAAATATATTGTTCGGAAGCGACTGGGGTTTACTAACTAGGAAGTAGGCAATCGCAAATCCAAGGGCTGCCACTGCGACGATTCCGGCACCAATCCCACCAACAATTGCACCAGTGCTCATACCGGACGATGGTTCAGCAGTGCTTGTTGAACTGGCCGCCGCGGTGGATGCAGACGAAATTGGACGAGTGCTGGTGCTCACGATCGTCTTAAAGCTGGTAGGCACACTGGTATTGCTGGTCGGCAGAGGAGCAATCTGTTAGAGAACAGTTAGGCGCGTGTCACTGGAGCGGTGGTTCAAGCATACAGTAGTTGATGGCGCAATGGGAGTGGTCGATGTGGTGGTAGCTGGAGGAGCCACGACAACTGTGGAAGTAGTGGTATCCACAGGCGACGATGAAAGTGCAGGCGCAGTGGACTGGGACACTAGGGTAGCACTAATTGTCGCGGAAGTGGTTTCAATGGTACTAGGTGTCTCAGAAACTGTAAATGGGATAAAGTCGTCAGTAAAGCTGCTGTAATATGCCAGATAGACGTTAATAGGCACGCCTGCACTGGCGAGTAACTACCAAAGTGCCAGGTCAGGAAACATGATATGTGGCATGGTGAGGAGTTGATTAATCGTTCATCGCAAAACGCTGCATGCTCCAATACCACCTTCTGTATCACAAAAGCGGCACATTGGACGCGTAAACGAGTTCGATCGCGTCACTCCCACATGCCAACCAATCGATGATCTGACTCACACGGGTCGGTAGGCAGAATCTCACTTAAGGTGTCCGTTAGAGTAGCTAGTTGGTCTGAGAAAATTGCGGTAGGGCTGAAGCGAGGGTCCAGAACGTGAACATTAGAGGGCAAGTTTTTGAGCTGTCCGGAACGACGAATAGCGGCGGCAGCACGCCTGTGTTTCTGAGCAGTCATTTCTTGTCTTTAAAGAGTGTGGAGAGCGGAAAGAGCGTGTAGTCCTGAAGGAAAGGAAGAACGAGGGTGAAGGAGAGGCGAGTGGCCTCTGATTCAACAAGAGGAGTCGGACAGGAGATGAAGGGAAAGAAAGAAGGCGTGGGTCACAAATAGTCACGAGCCGGCATAGTCACATCCTCCCATCCTAAGTATTATTTCCGTTGCCACCATCAATCAACGGTTGCAACTTCGTCGGCTCTGACACAAGGTACGGTCAATAAAACTTTGAGGGTCAATGCCGGAACGGCCTGAAAAAGACGGAGTCCCATATAAGCGCTTGTAATTATAGATTTATTAACACGTATACCGCCTAAGTATATACATCAGATAAATGGCTCCCCAAGTCCTCTCAAATCACCTTCGGAATCGAATCTGGTCAACGACCTATCCTCACGGTTCACAAAACAGTGAGAAGGAAATCCTGAAAATAGCACCGAGATGCTTAAGAATAGACACACTGACAACCTTTACATCAAGTCAACCAGTGATCCTACCCATTATAAAAGAATCAAGATCAATGTTGGTCAGACTGGGCATTGACAGAACCAGTCATGCGCAACGAATGATGGCGCAATAGCAGATAACGATACTCACGATATCAGTTTGAACGAGATTGAAGTTGGGAACATCCATATATTTCTGCTCCGCTCCACGCAGGTCTGCTTCAAACCAATGGTAACGGTCGCAGTAATCGCCCCAGGGGCAATGGGGTCCGCTGTAGCAGGCAGGCTTATACAGTCAGGGTGTTCTGTTCTCACCATCCTGGAGGGCCGTTCCGATGAAACCAGGAAACGCGCGAAAGAAGTGGGCATGGTAGATGCGTCAATCACTGCAATCGCCGAGCAAGCGGATCTCGTGCTCAGCATCATTCCACCTAGAGATGCATATTCGTTCGCAAAGAAGTTTGCAGATGCTTTGGCGACCGTGTCGAGATTCAATAAAGAAGTGGTTTTTGCGGATTGCAACGCCGTCAACCCAAATACGGTGAAAAAGATCGCAACGTTGTTTGACAATATCTCGGCTGGCTTTGTCGATGGTTGTATCATCGGAGGTCCACCCACCAGCGATGGATACAACCCAACATTTTATATTTCAGGCGATCATCAGGCTGGTTTGGACAGCTTTGGGGGACTAGAAAAGTATGGCCTGAAGATCAAAGTGCTGTCTGGGGAAGGAGTTGGTACTGGTGATGCGAGTGCTCTTAAGATGTCATATGCCGTCAGTGTTCATGATATCCAGATATCCCAAGCTGATCTCGTTGACGATACAGGGAATATCCAAAGGCATAACAGGACTGTTCACGACGATGATCCTAGGTTCGCGTCTATCATTCCTGTGTTGAAGTCACAAATCTGATTCAAAATATAGCTGCACACTCTTCTTCTTCAGCAACAAGTGAAGCACTTCTTCATGAGCTGAGAGCATCGCAACCCGCACTGCTTGAGCGCATTACACGGACAGTTCCACCGATGCTACCAAAGGCGTACCGCTGGGTGGGAGAGATGCAGGAGATCGCAGCATTTGTCGGGAATGGGGAGGGGGAGATATACGAGGGGATCGCAAAGACATACGAACGCATCGAACGGGGATTGCAGGATGACAGCAACGGTGATGTTAAGGCGTTGAAGGATTTTGTCAACTTAGCGAGGAAGCAGTTGTAGACACGATCTAATCAGTTTCATCTTATCTGTAACCAAATGCAGACTAGCATGGTTGCTGCTTGCTGCATTTTATATGCCCCGCGTTGAAATCTTCCTCGACTAAGGCTGCCTGAGCACTCAGTGCTCATATTTCCTCGCCCTGCATCGACGCCTACTGACGCAATATACCCTCACTGGCTCTCTCCTGTGCACCCATATTCCCACAATATACCATTCCATCTGACTGCTCACTTCAACACGCCTATCTCTAATTCGTTTGATCGCATCGTTAATGGACGATACAACCAAGCCAGCTTCTGAAACGACATCTAAACCCCCTCCTGCATCTGCACTCGGGAAGCACCCTGTATCGCGTCAGGCATCTACCTCCTCGAGCAAGGCAAAAGCTCATTTCTTTGCTAATGGCGGAACGCCACCAAATCCAAACGTAAAGAACGCTCGAAGTCCGCCTGGAGGCCTAGAAGGAGAGGATGCTGCGTGGGGCTCTAACTTTTGGGTCACATTAGTAGAACCACAGGTTCGTGTTCGTGTTTTAAGGCCGCGGGTGGCAATTAAAACGAGTTAAATTAGACCCAGACCAAGTTTTTTGCGTGTCCAGCAACTGGACAAGTGAGCTGGGATCCTCCTGTTGGGAACTTTTTGTATGTACTATGTTGGCATGCGTAGATTGGTCGTTGATGTAATATGCAGGCTTCCTCCGACTACAGAAGGCGAATGGTGGGAGCTCAGCGACGATTCACGTGGAGGTATTCCGTACTATTATCAAACGAAAACGGGAGAAACGGTATGGGACCGTCCCGAAGGCTTCATCATCCCCTTAGGCCTGATACAAGTATGTTTCTACCTTATGCCCTTTCATCACTTTGTGAATTTGTTTTAGAATACTGCATTAGGACGACGACTGTCGCAGATCGACCGCTTCTCACGAGCTCCCTCTAGTGACGACATTCCGGATTTCAACACGAAGAGTAAGAGTAGTCCGCAAGAGAAACAACAGTATCGACGATCGCAGTCATATGCGAATGGAGAAGGTTTATCACAGTCAGATAGGCTGCAAATTCGGCCTACATCATCTACCCGCTCCTCACCAGGGCATACAGCAAAGATGCCTCCCATCCGTAGATCAACCTCTGGAGAATATTCTAGTAGCAATACAGGATTGGGCCGATTTCATACCAGTCCACAACTCACCCCTATACCTGGCTCGCCTTATACAACGGAGCATTCCACGCCTCCTTCTCCTTCCTCAGAGCGGTCCACGAACTCTAATGGCAAACATTCTCCCCCAAAGGAGAAGGAATCGGGCAGCAAATTTCGACACCCTGAGGAGCCACATGCTTTGGAATCTGCGCCTCCCGTTGCCCGCTCGAAATCGGCTTACTCTCATCGATCTCCAAAACCACAGAGCCTACAAGCAGCAGCGGAGATTCTCACAAACTCACATTCCGATAGTGGACATAGCTCGCCAAAATCTCCTGCTGGTACTCCCAGTATCGCCAGCCATTCCGGTGCCGGATATGGAAGTCTGGCACAGCATATTATGCCCACCACGCCTACTAAGAACAGGAATACCAGAACCCCACCGTCTCCCCAAAGACCTATACCATCCATACCAAAACTTTCTCCGACGGTTGGAGGGAAGAAAATAGGCGCACCTGTTTTGAATAGCGGTAGGTTCATTGGTGCTTCTTAGGCTGCCTTGTGCTCAGAGCTTCGTATCAGCGGCCACAATGGAAATGAGTCCAGTGAAGAACCGTTCTGCTGGTCAACCTATCCCAGTGGAACGTCTACTACAAACGACTTTGCCAGGAGCATCAACTGCAACTTTGAGGAGTGGGCGAGTATTTTCAACAGTAATGATTTTCACTTGAAATAACACACCGTTTTCCTACAGTACCTATCCAGCACTCCCTCATGCACTTGCCACGGAGATCCAACACTTCTCTGAATCTGAATATGCTAGACATTATTTCTCTACCCATCGTAGTGGATTCATCTTCAGGAGAAAAGTCCCCGTTGCACAATTAATGACATGGCAAAAGGTGCGTTACTTTAAATTCTGGACTTGGCCCTTCTTCTTAAGTATTTCTAGGCTCCCTTGACGTCACCTCTACTTATGATGAATCGCACTTTGCACAAAGAAGCGGTAAAAGTGTTCAAAGTAATCCAGCACATCATGGGCGATCGAGAACGCGAAAAGGCAGTAGGAGTTCGCCTGCAGCCTGATAATCATGTGTCGATGGTAGTGTCGATCAATGCTTCTACGGCGTCGCTGGCTGGAAACGCTGTTCTTGAAGAGGAGCGCTGGCTTCTCACAGAAGGCCTTACACATGGTGAATTGAGGGACGAGATTTATTGTCAATTAATGAAACAGCTTACAGGAAATCCAAATACGTGCGTGTTCATGCTTAGTCTAAGGCTTAACTAACTCATCTAGACTGCAGCGCAAGCATATTCAAAGGATGGCAACTGCTATGCGTCATCTTAATAACCTTTCCACCGTCGAAGAATTTTGAGACTTATCTGGAAGCATTTATCCAAAAGTACTCTTCACACCAGGAAGGCAGGGTAGACGTAATGGCAAAACATTGCCTGCGACGTCTTGCAGCCATTTCTAAAAAAGGTCCTCGAGGGAAACCGCCTGCTATTGCCGAAATCGAAACAGCATCGGTAAGTTATCTGTGCGCGAGAATAGTCTTTATTCTAAACTCATCTATTGATCTAGGACGCTGCTTTCAATCCTTCAACATTTGGCGAGTCCCTCGATGCCATCATTCGGTTGCAAGAAAGGAATTATCCACGCCAGAAAGTACCCATCATACTACCCTTCTTAGCAGATGGCATTCTTGCATTGGGCGGGCCCAAATCTGAAGGGATATTCCGCGTCCCTGGTGATAATGATTCTGTATCAGAACTCAAACTACGCATCGATCGAGGATATTATACGTTGGACGGTGTTGATGATCCCCATGTTCTTGCGTCTCTCATGAAGCTCTGGTTAAGAGAGCTCTGTGATCCTTTGATCCCAGATGAGATGTATAACGAGTGTATCATCAATTCGAAGGATCCAGAAGCGTGCATACGGATAATAGAACGCCTACCTACGATCAACCGCCGCGTTGTTTTATTCGTAATCAGTTTTCTCCAGCTCTTTCTTGAGGAAAGAACGCAAAATATCACGAAAATGACATCCGCAAACCTGGCATTAGTTATGGCCCCTAATCTCTTGCGATGCAATTCCGATTCAATGTCTGTAGTCTTCACAAATGCTCAGTAAGTCTTTTATTCCCTATTCCAGAAATTACGACTAAACGATTCCAACAGGTATGAGCAAATCTTCGTTTATAATCTTCTTCTGCATCTTCGGTGCAGTGAAGTAGATCCTTCATACAAACCCACCCATGGATTGGGTGCCGTACCGGACACCCCAGCACCTCGGACCTCCAAATCACGATCTCGACGACCAAATTAACGACAGCATACCCAAGAAGATCTCATTTATAACAAACATATACCACAATGACTTTACCCTCTTAATATTTGCTATGGCAGTATAATAGTCTCGTTACGTATCGATGTAGAGTATAAGATATCAGGATATAAATAGTTCAACGCATAGGCTGTTGATGTAAGGCGAAAACGAGCCTATAATAAATCTACCACTGACGAGTTGGACGACTCTCTCTCCGTCGGCTGTTTAGTCGTTCTGTAGGTATATCCCATTCGTCAAATCCCCATCCGTCATCCTGGTCGTCATTTAATGGCCGAGATCTCCAATCAGTCCATTTCATGGGCTTATGAGGACGACTGGGTCGCCCATCAGAAGCGACCATCAGCTCCTCGATTTTCCCCAACATGTTCCAAGTCTCAGCACTCCCTGCTTCGTTTTCCTCCACCCATAACTTCTGCTCTCCAATCTCCCGTCTTAGATTTTCAACAATCTTCCTTGTCGTCCCGTTCATAGTAACGCCATTAACCTTCATTTCGCGTAGAGCATCATATACACCTTGTAAGTCGCGAAAACATGACCAGCGTGTTATCAGGAGCTCATTGTATGATTGTGTTGAGCATCCGAAGACGTATGAAGCTATAGATAGATTTCTAGCATAGTCAAAAATTGATAGCGCAAGGTAAGGGTCGTGATATTTGGTTCGGAACGAATGCATGAGGAGGGCTATGAGCTGAGAGTATCCTGGAGGTTGTAAACCTGGTAACTCTTGCGTAGCCTCAGATTGAGAGGCATCGGAGATGGCCTTTCGGGCTGACTCTTCGTATTTCTGCGAGTCTGAAAAGACTTCCTTCATCGCCCATTCCAATAATTGTTGATCCGTGCGGCAGAGGTCCATTGCTTCTTTCTTGCGATCAAGTACATCATCTGCCTCCGTTGTCCATTTCACTTTCTTGGAATGTCGCCGCAATTTACCAAACAAGTCATTAATGTCCCCGTTACCAATTACTACAGTTGATTCATCGGACGTAATATCGACGTCATTTTCTGCAGTAGACTTCGCATTCGCATCAAAGACGACCTGAAACATGTCGGCGAACGCCTTCAGCTCTCGAGCAGTCATAGTCTGACGCTGACCACGTTTTTTAGTGTCCGACGACGATTTTGGGTTTCGTATAGAGGTAGGAAGCAAAGGCGCTTTGTCGTCAAGAGCGGTGAAAACGTGGTCCCATGATAATTTGTCTGGGGGACCCATGGACTCGAGAACATCTCTGCAGTATTATTCATTTCATTGCTCTATAACACCGGAAAGACGACTTACCTCGGTACACTGGAAGGCGATGTACTGTACGCATTAGCTTGCAGCCAAACATATGATTGTATCCTTCCAGACGATCTACCCTCTCTACGAACGTGGATGTATCCCCTCTTGACAGCGTTATACGATGCTGTACGAGTGCATCTCGTGTTCTCGTGTTCTCGTGTTCTAGAGCAAGACAGCAGTTCAGGTTCCACTAGACATGCTAATCTCCAATTAACTTCAGCGCAATACAAGACGCACGGATACACGCACAAGTAGCAAACGTTCGCGTAACAATGGGGAAGTGACGAGGCAAAGAACAGCGACTTAGCATCTTCAAAATTTGTCGAAGATGTAGAAGAGAGTACGTTTACGAAAAATTGGTGTTTCCAGCGTTTCCAAGCGAGTACGAGGGTAGGACGTTGTCAACGCTATCATATTGCAAGCATCGCTACTAGCTCATCAGCCCAAAAATCGGGAAGCTCTTATCAAATACACCATAACAACCCGTATGCGACTAGAATGAAGCAAGTTACATACGACTGTGTGTCCGCGTACTTAAAATGTAATATGATTACATCATGATGAAATAAATCGAAGTACTATGAATGCTTCCTATTTATAATACACATAATTTATGCGTAAATCAGTCTCTTTGAGCTATGCTCACCCTCAAGGGTAGATTTTCTCCCTCTAATTGTTGGCCCTCAAGTGTTGGTATCATGACTAAACAAGCCTCGCGGCGGAGCCTTTCGATATCAGGCGTTAAGGAAAGTTCGAAATTATTGACGATTTCCACGATCAATGCTTGAACCTCGTATATAGCAAACCTCCATCCAATGCATGTGCGAACGCCGCCAGCAAATGTGAGCCTTCGTATCGTTGTCAACTTAACAGCTACCTCGCAAAAATGGATGAATGAAACACGCACAGGTTACCGTAAACACCAAGAGTTGGGCCTCTCTTCTCTCCTGCTTCTTGAAGCCATCTCTCGGGGTTGAACTGGTGCGCATCTTCACCGAAAATTTCCTTGTTACTACAAAGGGTGCATTTAACATGCTGAACTGGCAACTTGAAGGTGAATTAAAACCTACCGGTTGTATGCTGCAATAGACAGTATTACTTTCAAGCCCTTTGGAATGGGTAAGCTTGTAATAGCCTCTCCATTTTTAGTTGTTATGGGCTTGGACAAGGGGATCACATCGTCCCGAGCCGACTGACGATAGTTTTGATACAGTGCAGGATGGTACCTCATAGATTCCTGTGTTGAAGAGAACGTTGTCTGGTGGGGAAATCACAAGCATAATTATAACGTACCTTTAGTACAGCAGCTAGGTATGGCATGTTATCTAAATCGGAAGCAGTGAAGTCAGACCCTCCCCTAGCATGAATCGCCTGCTCGGTTGCTCGAATCTCTTGTCGAAGTTTAGCTTGTACATCGGTATGGCGAGCAAGTTCTAACAGCACCCAGCACATGGTCGTTGCGCTAGTCTCGTGCCCGGCGAGTAAGATTGTCCTTCATCAATATGATTTTGTAAGGGAACATTAACACAGGGATAAACTTATATACCTCATCTGTGCAAGCATTTCTTCTTCCGTAAGACGTGTCGCGGCGTCTTCAGATGCATTTGCTTTGACTGTTCAAGGAGGGTCAAAAATACATGCAGACATAAAAGATATGCGATAATACCAAGTAAGCTAAGTATATCCTTGTTGCCTTTCCCTTGTAGGAGTGCCTCTGCTTTCGATTCCACTAAGTTCCGTGTGACAGCGTCGGCAAGTTTGGCTGTATGACGTGCATGAACCAGATTCCTTCTTTGTGAATACTTCGACATCAACTGTAGAGCCCAAACAGGCAAAATGGTCTGCATAAATATAGAAGATCTTGATGGCGATCCTAAAGTGTCCGACCTGCAACATCGCCAGAACTCACTCAATTTAGGAGAACACACGGTTAAAAAGATAAACCTACATCAGTCCAAAATAGGCCTTCATGAATTCGTTGTCCAAATTGGCCAGAGCTCCAAATTGGTAGTCAAATGCAGCTAGTGAAGACACACATTGATAAGTATAGTATCCATAGGATGACGCTGGTATGACCTACCTTCTCCAACGGAGTCCATAGTTGCGCGAGAAAGCCAGGATGCGACATTAATGATGTCGGATTGGTCGGGCGAACTAGCGAGCATGTCATTCCATTGTGCAGTTAACTAGAAAGTTGTAAGATGTCATCGCTGCTGTGTAGAGAATTTGCCTAACCTCAGAGCCGACTCTGCGAAATATAGGGACAAAGGCCTTGCTTTCCGGAGCTACGGGAGGAGTGAGAAGCTTAAACAACCCCTAGTTCATTGACAGATATGTACCTCCGAATCCAGGCATCATGACTTTGCGCTGTCTCCTGTGAATGTTACCTAGTTTAACTTTTGAGCTTTGGTGTCGCACAAGACACGATAATAGTCACCATCAGCCCATAAAAGTCCACGACCCATCAAAATACGAGATATTTCGGTCCGTTCAGGCCATTTCAGGAACCCATAGCCTAGACACCTTAATTGAGTGTACGGATTTCGTGAGTAATCTCTAACACGTACCAGATGTATGAAATATGTATTGGAGAGCTTTAGGATCAGAGATAAGGAGCCGATCTTCCTGTAGAACACAAGGTGAGCATCTAATATAGTGCACAGATAGCGACAGAACATACCCCGAATGGACCTTTCACTCTAACAACATCTCCATACATTTCTTGATACTTGAAGTCCGGCACACCTGCTTGACTCTGGAAAAGTTCTGGAAGATTTCCTGAATCGAAAGATAGTAATGAGGCGCAGTAAGGATATTAGCCACTGATATGTACATACCTAGGAGAAATGATTCTGCTTCAGGACCCGCAATGTGTGAAACTGAGATGCGCGTATAGCGTCGATACAGAGTATATAATCCTGCGAGTAAGCTTAGCAGAAGTCCGACTGTCGACTGTAGAACCTGTTGCTAAGAATTACATGCTTATTAGATGGATAAAGAGAACACACAGTATTCGGAACACTCTGAAGTTCCATTGACAGCCCAAAGAGAGACGCATTCGAGAGCCTGAGCAAGGTGCTGTTGGATGAATACAATGGTTCAAACATGGTAGAAAAGCGTTAAGATGGAAGGGATACTACTTCTGCGTTATCACCGTTTATTTAAGTTGTCGTGAGAGATGAAGTGGGTGGGAGGCATTTGGACTCTTCCGTGGGGCACCCTGGACATTACTGCAGAACTTTGGAACACGCCTCCATGACTTACGGAGTAAAAGATCAACCGCCTCCATGTGACTAACTTCATGGTACAGCAAAGATGAAGAACATGCGAGCAAGATGTCTAAGTAAGGGTATGTATAAACGTAAAGCGCTGGGAATGAGGACGGCTTGCTGAGTGCCGGGAGCTATCTATCGCCCGCATGTCGAATGGAAGTAATCGCTTTAAAAGTAGTCGGGCTTGCTTGAACAGTTTATCCAAAGTTTATGACGACCTTGAGAATTGGTAGGACATTCCTAAGATGGGATCAATATTTGGCTGGCGGGCTTTTAATTGCCGCAGTGGAAGAGAACATCGCAAGAAGAATGAATGAACACAGTGCTGTGATGATGCGTGGTGAGCTGTTCTCTTTATTAGGTAATCCACAACGCTTCTACTAAACTGTGACAAATATAGCATTGATATACATACTTTGTACATACTAGGAAACAGATCCTGAACGTCGAAGATGAATTATGAAGGATAGTTATTTGGAGAGATAAATATAGTCATAATTAACACTGCTGTAAAATATCCGTCGAGGCTCGATCGCATTCAATAATCATCATTCCATCCGTCATCTATTCTCTTCTGCTCAATATCTATCTCGGACCATCCGGTCCAACCAAAATATAATGGAAGTTGCTCCCAGACACCCCATAGTCCCTCTTTGATCTTGAGTTGAACATTCGTCCAGCAGGGTTCACATAAATAATCACTAAGTGATTGCATTGCGTCATCTGATAGAACCTCTAGCGCATTTGACTTGCTGTCGAAGAATCCAGCACGATGAAAGTCGAAAAACATGCGCATCAAAAACATGTAACATGTGTCTGCTCCTTTTATAGCAAGTCTAGGGCATTTTGCACACCCTCGAGATCCCTGGCCATGCCCAACTTTATCCGAGAGCCAGCGATATAGGATTGTCCTTCGCGCAGTTTTAAGAGACTCGCGCCCTTTCATAATTTTTACGACCTCATTCTGAGGCACTACCTCCTTGCTGCCGTCTAAGAGGGGGATTCCGTTGACGATATCTTCTATTGAAAGTTGCGCAGCGTGATAGTACGCACTGGGAAGAAGAGCTGGTACATCGCACTCATAGAAGAGTTTGATGGCTTGGAAAGGGAATCGACGACGAAATAACGCTCGTTCAGTTTTACTGGTTATACCCGTGATGATAGGACGTGATGAGCATGCATCTGCTGACTTTGGGAAGAGAAGCTCGAGCGCCTCAAGACACAGAAGCCTCAGATTGGCTAGGTTGTATTTGTGACTGACGCTGAGCAACGCCGTTGCACCTTCCCAATGTAGGGACCGGAATACATCAGTCCCATTCTTATTTTCCTTCGTCAAGGTACTAGAAAGCAGCGCGTTAGAATCAAAATGCGGAGGTTAATAATAAAACGCGCACAGATGATCATATGCGTAAGAGAGAAGAATATGTACGTCTCTTGGAGATACCAAACCAACGAGATCACAGTACGGAAGACCCATTAGACGTGCTGCATTTGCTGGTTGAGGCATTGCAAACATCTGTTCGAACATTCCCCCAAGTTCTGCCAACTTCCTCTGGTGAACACAAAACACTGTATTTTCCGTTTTGAGAATAATATCTCCATCCTCAAAGAAATAGTCTGGATCCTGATGGTACTCTGGTTCAGGCTCGGGAGTATCCTCCTTGCCCTTCTCATTCGACAGAGAACTTGAAGATTTGCGTCGTTTAGCTGGACTGGACTCTGTCAGATTATTCACCTGACTCTCTTTCTGTGGTTTATCTTCGCTCTTCCTCTTCATTCCGCGTGTAGTAGGGCGGGTGAGGCTGGTTGGCACAGACGCTGGCATGTCAGTAACGTAGTGAAAGATGCGGTATGGTAGTAGGCAGCAAGATGTGGGGGCGTTCCCATTGTGCTTATATTGTAAAGCGGTGTTTTATTATTATTGTTGTTCTATGGCCATTGTTCCTCGAATGAGGGCCATTGATACCAACCGCCGGCTCGAGGGTCAACGCTCCAGAATAGGAGTAAATGATGGCATTGGTCATTTTTGGGCCAATGGCCTTCCTGTTTTGGATCAGCTAACGCAGAAAGACACCGGCAAACCACGTGGAACATTTCGTCGCTCGGCAACTCAGGTCTTGCTCTGCACTCATCATGAGCACCATGAGCAGCGTCCCAGCAACAGCACATACCGCAAAGGAACAAGACAACTCGAAGCCAGTCTATCAGGATTGTCTACAGTGTCGGATTATTGGTACTGGGACACTGGTTGGTGTGGGGTCCTACGCTTTGTGGCAGTCGCGCGCAGCTGCACCAGGGAAGAAGATACACAAAGCCTTGCTTGCAGGTGTAGGGATGGGTAAGTTTTTGGGTTCTACGTTGACTGGCTGATTCACCTCATGCCTTACTCCATTATTCAGCTTTTCTCGCAGGTGGTGCAATTCGATGGATGCAGTGTAAGTTCGCACGGCTTAAATGTTTGCATTTCTTGACTTCAAAGGTGCAGAACGATATACCAATACAGGAGTGCTCGCTACTTCTCTTCCTTAATCAATAATGCTGCGATCTTTCCCGGAATTCATGAGTGCGTGAAGTTGGCCTTCCTCTTCTCCGCGAATGCAGCCATACCTTCCAAATCGCGTCAGCCTCATTTAAAATGATATCTAAACAGTATGAACATACCTTCCTTTTGGTCGTTCGTGGCGAATAAACCATGGAAGATCCTCCTTTCAAATCTCAAGCCTTCAGCAAGTGTGAGTTCGTACGCTAAGATAGGTGGAAGTGATGTTAATGGCAGGCATTGGACTATGGATTTAGAAGGGACGTACCTGCATTGACGACCTCCTTTCCTGCCTGCACTGCGATCTGGCTCTTGCTGGCAATCTCCTTCGCAACAGCGACAGCCTCTCTCACGACTTCGCCTTCGCCTTCGCCTACAACCCTACTTACCATGCCCCATTTCTCAGCCTCCTGGGCAGAGACGGTGCGTCCAGTTAACACCATCTCCATTGCACGGGACTTGCCCACAGTAAGAGCGAGCCGCTGGGAACCTCCTCCTCCTGGAATCACACCAAGATTGATTTCGGGTTGTCCGAATTTTGCAGTGGGGGAGGCGAGAATGATGTCACACATTAGCGCAAGCTCGCATCCACCACCAAGCTTTAGAGAAATACGATCGTTAGCACGAATAGCAATAATTTCAGTAGCATTACATACCGCGTAGCCGCTGACTGCTGCAATTATGGGCTTGCGAAGTTGCGTGATTTTAGCCCAGTCTTCGAGGAACTTATTCTTATATACGTCCGCAACTGACGAGAACATGAGAGTACGCAAGGCGAGTTTATAGGACGAGCTCACATTGCTTATCCTTCATCTCCTTGATATCCGCTCCGGCTTAGAGAAAAAAAATGGTTGGATTTCATGAAGGATGTGGTCCCAGCTAAATAGTACAAACCTGCAAACGCCTTCTCGGAGCCTGTCAGGACCATGGCACCAACAGTGTCATCCTTGTCTGCCTCTTCGAGAGCCTGGTTCAGCTCTTGGAAGAGCGGAGAGCTAAGTGCATTCAAAGCCTTAGGTCTGTTGAGCGTGATGAGAACTACAGATGGCTCGGGACGCGAGGTCAAGATATAGTTGTACTGGGTAGTCGACATGAGACGGGTAGCTCGGAGGGTAAAGGAGAGGGTGCGGGTGCGCGGGGTATTCAAGAGCCTCAGAGTGTTTTGAGAGCGGCTGATATAGCGGGACATGACAGACCGAGAGAGTTAGTCGCCAATAAGGAGACTAGAAGACACCAATTTGCAGGGAACACGAAGATGATTGAGCAAGAGGCCCTAAGGAGACTCGGTAATGCACAAGTCCGCAAAGCCTCCGGCCCGGTATATAAGTACCCGAGTACAGAAGCATTAATCTTATTTGAATTACAAAATCAGATATCCTTCCATTATCCTACTATCCCAAAGCACCCAAAGGTACAGTCATCCGTGCTACTACGTGTCCATATGCTCTACGGAAATGGGGTTGCGGGAATAAACGGTAGAATTACAAGCTTTTCACTGTCCCACTTCAACGCAATGGCATATGTCGCAGGTCAAATGTCGAATCTTCTGCGCAATGTGAAGTACTCACAACACCAGAAGTATAGTAGATATCAGATTCCACCATCTGCTTTACCTCCTCCAAGCTTTCCGCCTCAATAATTAACAAAGACCCCACAGCCTTCTTTTGGGTCCTATCTGATGTGTTCGAAGCAGGGTCTACCAACATGCCTCCAACCTCTGCAACATTATGAATCATCAAAACCTGTAGTAAATTTCAAATAAAGAACGTGCTCATTATGCCTGATTTGATGATTGGCGCAACACCTTCGAGATGCTGTTCCCTAACTTCATATCGTCGTGCAAGCGTTCCCTCTCGTGCACTGTCTGGGGCATAGACCACATATTTCTGTCGTTGAGACGAGAGTGGCGTGTTTGAAGACATGTACCTGCGCAAGGAACTTGACAAGTCAGATGGGCGAATTCTGCTGCGCGAAAGAATGCCTTGAATGAAGATCGTGGACATGATCTGACTGGAATGGGAATATTGTGACACTTTAAAGGTTCTAAGTGTGGGAAATATACGCGATAT
Organism: Crucibulum laeve; assembly: GCA_004379715.1. Taxonomy (NCBI): domain Eukaryota; kingdom Fungi; phylum Basidiomycota; class Agaricomycetes; order Agaricales; family Nidulariaceae; genus Crucibulum; species Crucibulum laeve. The sequence goes on from ML213590.1 coordinate 1,418,266, forward strand.
CGGGCATGCGGCCCGGTTCAAATTCCGTGCTATCATACGTACAGTGAATCTCAGCAAACATATCAAGGAATCGGTGTGGCTGCAAAGAACGGAAGGATGACAATCTTCTCCGCATCCCACTTCAGAAGCGACGTTAGCTGGAATCCAAGTAGAAGGTTGCAAACACTCACTACGTTGGATGTATAGTAGATGTCCGTCTCGACGGCCTTCTTTACTCTGCAAGGACGGAAGTTCAAGAGGAAGTAGTATAAGCATATGGGTAACGTACTCTTCAATAGATTCGGCCTGGCAGACAAACATCGATCCCACCATCTTCTTCTTCTCCGCTAGCATAGTTTCGGGAGTGGTCATCATCCCACCGACACCTGTAGATTGGGATGATGATATTTCAGAGTACACGAGGCTGGATCGACGTACGAATGAACCCATTTGCGACTCTCTCTTTTGCAACCTTCAGATGTGCCTCTCGGACTGATAAACGGCGATCAAGAGCACCTTCATCGGTCTTATCCGGTGCATAGACAAAGAAGAGTCGACTGGTGGGTGCAGAAGACGACATTCTCTTAGGTAGAATAGAACGAGAGAGATATGATAGTTTGTGCTGGCAAGACGAGAGAGGAACACAACGAAGGGCTCCGTTCATAAGTAAGCTGCCGGGCTTTCAACTTTAGAATAAATGCTGACTAGGCAGATTTGTGGTCTTGTGCTTCCAACCTCCTTTCACAGTTCGAACCAGGCTCAGATGTAGTGGTTCTCTGATTGTACGGCGAAGCTCAAGAACACGTTCAATCGTACTGGTTCAACATCGGTTCAACCAGGGCGCTCGTCCGACGGCGTGAACGGTCCGGAGTCCGACATGGCGAATTTGGCGTTTCAACTCCACCTTGGTGCCATTCTTCAACCTGCCGCTTCATCCAGCTCGTTCAGCTTACATTCCTTCATATTTGTATATATATTCTTGAGAGATGTTATCTGAATCATCATCCAGGGAAGATCTGGAGGACAATTTGGCCATTCAGCCCGACAACCTGCATCCAGACTTTACAGAGGAGAATGCGGACGTAGTGCTTGCCGCTAACGGTGGTAACAGGCTTTTTCGTGTCCACTCGATCCACTTAAAGAAAGTATCTGGGTTTTTCCGCGCAATGTATACTTTACCACAGTACGTACTACTACGTTTATCATACGTGCTCTTCGTTAATATGCCCCAAAGGAGTTCTGCACCCACCAAAATCCAGACCGTATATCTCGATGAAGATGCAGAGACTCTTGATCGTTTACTCTGTATGGTTTCCGGCCTGCCTTTGCCACCCATCGAGTCGTACGATATGATTGACGCTATTCTCTATGCTGCCGAGAAGTACGACATGCCAGGCCCTCCTAGCATTGTTCGTGTTTTAGTAATGACACCGCCGTTCCTTGAAGACCCCCTGAGACTGTATGGTGTAGCTTGTCGTTATGGCTGGGACAAGGAGGCAAAATTCGCATCTACAAGGACCCTATCATACAACTTGTACGATCCTAGCTTGCGTCCTGCTCTGCAGCGACTTTCTTCGAACGCACTGTTAAATCTAATCATTCTTCATCGTTCTCGGCGAGAAGGGTGCGTAAAGTTGACCGATACAATTCTCGCAAGACGCATTTAACCTAGTAGTACACAGACTTCGAAAGTGTCTCGATACACAGCCTTTCGTGTCAGGCTCTGATGCTACTTGCATTCAGTGTCAGGCTATGATTGACTATCATACTTGGCGTGAGCTCAAGTACAAGATGATTCTTGAAATGGATGCTCGACCCCAAGGTGACACCATTTTGGGCGCAGGACTAGACCACTGGCCTGAAGCAGAGGCATGCTGGCGTGCTGTATGTCCCAGTGCCAACTGTCGGCGTTTTCTCTATGACAAGGTGGAAACATTGCGAGTCATTCGTGATTGTATAGACGCTCTGCCTCAGACGATATAGGTGAGTGAATGATATACTTTGGACACCTGCATTTATGAACTATATACCACATGAAATTCATACCATTTACTAGCATGATTACTCTATTACATAAATGATACACGAATCGACGATGCATGACTGTCAATAGCTTTGAGTTCGTTGCAACTTTTGCTATAACGCGTGCGCTTTAATTAGTCACGTGGTGTTGATTTCAACCGCGAACTGAGCAAAGTTTTGGCATACAGTAACTGCTTAACACAATTAATCCTACTCAAGCCTCGCATAAGGCTATCCAAGGATCCGATTCCTTAAATACCTGCTCCTCATTCTTTCGCCGTTAGATTCTCTGCTATCTTCTCCGCTTGTAATCCTACGATTCTCCCTCATCTCATTCACCATGCCCGTAGCACGCGCACCCAGCAAACAGCCTCGCCACGGGCCCTTGAGCAGTAGTCCTCACCGCAGCCACAATCCAGTGGATTCTGACGCAGCCGTCTTCAAACCATCTGGTGACGATGTCTCGCTGCCAGTGAAGAAGAGGAAAGACAATGTCGCATCGCGGCCCAAATCTAAACCCAAATCTGCAATACCTCTTGGAGATGTTATTGAAATATCTTCGGACGACGACGACGCAGCTCCCAGTCAAGCTTCCATCATTGCCGACCTCCGACGCCAGTTGAAGAAGACAAAAGAGGTGAGATTTGAAAACCCCTGACTCGGTGCCACTCTCATACTTAACTGCTTTGAAGGAAAATACACGTCATAAACATGCGTACGAGAAAGCCCACCGAGAGCTGACGGATACTCGTGAAGAAAACCGTGTTCTTCAGACTAGCAGGCGGCATGAGAAAGGGAAGCTTGTTGTACTGGCGAGTGACACTAATATCATGCCAAATTTGCATCTAATCCTATGCTTTTACTAGGACACGACCCAACTTGAAGACAATATAAACTGCGAAATATGTACCGCTAGAATGTGGTCACCACACCTGTCAGTCGTTGTCTTCCTGATTGTGCTATGATCTACCTGACGCCGGTTTACAGTTTGCCAGACTGCGGACATGCATTCTGCCAGTCCTGTCTTCGAGACTGGTTCAGCACAATTCAGGCTCAATTCATGGCAAGCAATCCCCATTACGACGGCAATCAGCCCAGTCCCCACTCCGCACACATACAAATGTTACTATCCAATCCCCATACGTTTCATCGTCCTCAAATAGCTCAGCAAATAGCGCAGCTGCTCACCGCATACCAACCACCACGGCCAGATTACTCCTGCCCAACATGCAGGGAACCCGTCAAGACGAGGCCTGTGGAGGATTTTGCACTTAAGGCTCTTGTTCGGACGATAGCTTCTGCGGCGGGTGAAAATAGCCCGACTAAGACCAGTGCTGCCTCTGTAAGCAGAAGAGGGAACGGACGAGGCCCGATCGGCACAAGCGGACCCTGGGATGGATTTTTCCCTCGCATCTGACCATGATTGATGTTAGACACATTTGGATTCTTAATCTTCTCTTTTTCCTCATTATGCCAATCTCGGCTTCCAAGGTTGATACTGCTTACACATTTGTATATTTAAATTATACATCATTATTACATTATTGCACATATGGTATACACACAACTATGTACTTGGCAAAGCATGTTGTACAGATAATAGAAGATAATTCCAACCACAGCAAGATCAAAGCGTCAAAAAGAGTTTCATAAACCCAGTCTATCTCTTCTTCGCTCTGGGCTTTGGTGGCGCTCTTGCTCGAGATTTCTTCGCACTCGTCGCGGCGACAGGTCCTTCAATTATCTCAATCTCGTCATCGCTGATGACTGCAGAAGCTTTTCGTTTGGATGCTGTCCCCTTTATTGACGACGAGATGGTTGTGCCAACACTATCTACATCAATTACTTCATTGATAGTGGAGTTGGTTGGTCGACCATATGATCCATAGCCAGGACTGTGTCGCATGGACGTAGTAGATCCCCGAGCAGATGAACGAGAAACGACGGACGACGAAGGAGATGCTCGTGGTGTTGGCCGACGGTCTGTTCGTGGCATAGTGTTATACATAGTGCCGCTGTGCTCTCCGTCTGAATCGTTTCTTAGACGTGCTGTGTTTCTAGTAGGTTCTTCGCAGTTAGGGTCCACCCTAGTTTCTCGCCAATCTCGTGTGAAGACTCCTTCTGTCGTTAAGCCGTCTTCAAATGTACGAATATTGCCTTCTATTCTTGGAGAATATTCACGGGTGATATTCCGCATGATTCCGTCACCAGTCAGGCGAGTCCCGAAGCTCTCAAGTGACAGAGAGCCAGCATTCTTGACTGCATATTTTGCCCTGTCACTTCGATCACCCATGGCATCCGTAGTGGATGGCTCCCCAAGATTCTCTATCCATTCCCATGGACGATTAATAACCGCAGTATTGTGGACCAAGTTCCCCGCCGTGTCACGATGGGAACTAACTAAACTGGATGCCAGATTGTCTGTTGAGAAATATGAAAGAATAGAAATAAGCTGCCTGCGATATTCGATAGGCACATTAGCTGGTATATCGGCTGGCGTCAAATTGGGATAGTTTCGAAAAGGATCGAATGTCGCTTTGTTCTCGGAGGGTATCTCTGAGATTATGTTAGCGAATGCGAGAAAGCAAAAGGGGTACTACGCACCATCATACAGATACAAAAGAGTATCAATGAGTAATGGATATACCAGGAGGTCGAGACTATTGTCGGACGCATAGAACTTTAACAGGGTGAGTAAACATCACCTCGGTTTTAAATTACACATACCAGGGCAAGTCGAAACATTGTATCAGAAAGACCGATGCTAAGAACTTTCATTTTTTGTGACCACGTGGTATGAAATGCCAGAGCAAAGTGGAATAATCGAGCCATGAGGATAAGGTTTTGGGTGTACTGAGATTGGTCATCTCTTTTACATTTGCCGGACGTAACTGCAGATCCAATAGCAATGATGTTAGTTGATATTGCCTCCATGAACTGATCTTGGATAGACGCATCGAGATTCGGAAGAATGGATGTGTTGTCTCGGAAAGGCTTAGCGACAACGATAAGTATGCGCAACAATTCACCGACTCGTTGGAAAGTAGGAGGCACTAGGTTCAGGCTGTTCACTGGAGTTTCCAATAGTATGTCTGCGATGCATTTTAGGCCGTTGTTGATGAACTTGAAATGAAGAATGTAACAGAGTAAATAACAGGTATTTCAGAGATGATGATTGCATACCTTGCTCGCAACGGTAATATCCGCTCCTCGTGCCATTTCTCCAACGTACGATGCCTCTTCTGAAGTATTTGTGTTATGAAAAACCATGAGTGTTAACTTGTCAAGATTGGCACTAGCAACATTGTGTGTCGGTTCTTGTATAAGAGCTCGACCTAGCTGTTTAATGGTAAACTGCATTTGAATAGCTGTTGCAGCAATCTTCCACGGGCTAAGCAAGCATGTGACCTCCGGCCAATCGTATAGTTGTGTTTCTAGAGAAGAAAGTTGATGCTTCTATAGCATTCAAAAAGACATTGATACGCACCATCAGAAGAATCACCAAGAATCATCCTCAGTCCAGCAAGTGTATGTTTGCCCAGAGTCTCAGAAGTAGTGTCTGTTAAATAAGGAGAATTTTCGAATGCCTCGCGGATAATGTCGAGGTTACGGTAAGCGCCCTGGCGAAATCTGGAATCTTGGCATATTTTATGGCGGAGGACGTTACACTCATCACGAAGGTCTTCAGAAATATCAGCACTGTTTTCCAAAGCTATCAAGAGCGGCATGCTTTCCACAAGGAGAGGAAAATGTGGTTCACAGAAAACCGATCTGGATCGTGTTATAATGCATTGTACCTCAAACAGATCCGTGGGTGGCGAAGCGGTGCCTGTTCCATCTTCTTGAAGTAACAAGCGATGACAAAGACTATTCGCTGCACGAATGTATATCTCGCGATTACTCCCGGCGGCAGAAACCCCCGATTGCCAAGCAGGGTAGACAAGCCCCTTTAATATTGTAGTGGTCTCGAGAGCACCGTGGACACAGAGATAGGACAGCACAACAGTGAGCACTTCCCAAGTATCAGCACCGAGGGCAGCAACCTCGTTCTTGCCTGGTCCCAAAAACCACTCTAGGACGTCTCCATCGAGTCCATTCGGTAAATGCTGATCAACATGCCACAAGAAAGTGCCATATCGAAGAGCGCAAGCTATGCGGTCATCTATATCTGATGTCATCACTGGAATTTGACGAATGCTTGCCACTGTGTTATCCCATACTTTCCATGCCCAGTCAATAGACATGCGATACTTGATCCATAGTCCATTCGTCAATAAAGATGGTGCTTCGGGATCTGGATCACCGGCAAGAAGGAGAATTTCTGGTAGAACGTTGGGTACAGTTTCGGGTCGATTGGATAGTGGCTGGAGTGCCTGTAAATCACTCTTATAAGAACATGACAGCAGATACATCGAAAAAAAAGACTTGCCAGCGTAAAAGCACCAATATCTGCAAGTATACGCTCTCGAGACGAATCTCTTAAATATTGGCCATGATCGAACTCAATCAACAAACTTAAGAGTGGTCGTGACTGTATACCGCGTATTTTCCAAAGTTGATGAGCAGCATCCAGGGCGGTGACAATTGCAGGAATGGTGTCCATGCATGTCCAAATAGTAGCATATCGACGCAAGGTGTCGATCACGCATATAAGGCTGTTCCCATTCGTCGGGTGTTGCAGCATACAAAGTGTCAGCTGTCGATACATAAGATAGCTACTCTATGATTAGCAGGATTTGACGTACATCAAGGATGGAATGGAAGCATTTTGCGGCCGCCATTAACTCAACTGAAAGACAATATGCCTTCATGACACTCGTATCAGGTATGTGCCTGCAGTGGTAAAGTCAAGATAATGCGCCGTGGCCGACGAAAACATGACTTACATAGCAAGATGTTTCTGCAATTCAGGCAATAACCATTGCCTGAAGGTTCGAACTTGTTCAAAGCGGGAAGCAGACATAAGTGTAGTGCATTGTTGTGATAAGGCTGAGCACGAAGTTAATGACGAATGATTAGGAGCTTAAATCATATTGGTGAATAAAAAATAAGGCCGCAGTTATGACAGTTACACTCACTTGTAAAAATTTCCGGTAATGCGATCCGGATCTCTTTTCGCATGGCACTCTCAGCTAGATCTTCCGGAGTCTCTCTCGCTCTGACTCCATGCAGAATAACCTTGCGCTGGTTCACAAGGGAAGGAGTCGAATTGAACAGAGGAATCCAACGTAAAAATCTTCGATGGCGTGATTCGGGAGCCTATAGGCAGAAGTCATAAAGTGAACACAAGTTGTCATTATGGACCAGCTCACGAACCTCGGTGTACGATAAACCGCGTTCTCCGCGAGCGATAAGTCGTTGGATGTAGCATGGATATGAAAATAACTCGTGCTTCACAAGTTTACCATACAATAAAGCAACCGCTCGAATATTGGTAGGCTCTCCGGCGACATCGGATGCATCAAGCCATTCAAATAGTTGGTCTTGAAGAAATTCATTCGGTGTATTCATATCCCGCCGTGTAGCTCGTTCGCAAGCTTTATCTCGCCAAATACGAATAAGAGTGACAGCTGCGAAGGGACGATGGTCGCCAAATTGAAGCGGTGTGACACTCCATGTTAATAGCATGTCTAACTTATCTTTGAAAAGCGGCGTATCATCAAATTCATTCCCAAAGAAGTCTACTTGATGCATATCAGTGTCACTTGAAATGGAATTAAGAAGCTAATAAATCTTATGAGTAAGCAAATATAGCAGCTTTAAACAGCTTACCGACCTTGATATCAGAAACTGCAGTCTCCAAGCGAGAAGATCCATGTGAAAGTATGTTGCGAAAGAGCATAGCCTCATTGCGTCGAGTGATATCCTGAAAGTTATGCAATAGGGAGTGTCTGATATCGCGAATGTTCTGCTCAATATGATTATGGTTGAGACGTGTCATCGAATCCTCAGCTACCACTTTCTGGAGCAACGCTGAGTACGCAGACCAAAGTCGAGGACTGACGAACGCGTCTGGTATCGCCAGACACAACCTCTAGATACTGTCAGCATGTCATGTAGCAACATAACATACAACCATTTACCTGCAGTAGGGCTGTAAGCAGTTCTTCGGTGTCCGAAAGGTGCTCCTGCGCAAATGTGACACAAATCTAATGAGAATAAAAAAGAAGTTAGTCGGTAGATAATTCAAAAGCCTGAGATAAGACACGAACTTCTGTAAGTTTCGATAGACACGCATCGACCAAAGGACGAGCCAAAGCTCGGCTTATAACTATATCATCCAAATATTCATCTGTGAGGCGCGTTATAAAGCCTGCTTGCGCCAAGTTGCAGCTGCCCATTTGCTGCACGAGCCATACGAGGAATGATTTATGATCCACTAAACCTTCAGCATAGAATGTTCGTAAAAGCTTGAGACTAACATAATGATTCAATAACCGGTATGAGCTCAACAGGAAAATTGCGAACTTACCAGTACGTGAAGCGAGATATCCACCGTTCACGAGTATCGGAATCGGATAGAACACCTTTGAACGTTTGCTTGATGTTCAGTCCTGGTCGCGGTGCGCTTGGCAAAGCAATATCGTTCAACTGTTTCTTCATGTATCCGGTAACCATGTTGGCCCAATCGATGCTGTACTGAGTCGGATTGTACGCAGGCCTATTCCGAAGGCCGGCCTACTAGACTCGTAAGTTTGTGCTAACTAAGTAATGGTAACATGTCATAATTTACCGTTTCATTGGCACCAAATACTCGTAGAAACCACACGGCTCTTGGTATCGCGACATTGTTGGAGTGCAATAAATCCAAAAGGTCGTGACCCTTCGCGCCATGGGGAACACTTTTGCCCAGTTTGTGAAGAGGTACTTCGGGGTTCGCTAAGTCCGCGAACCAGGCCTGTCGTTTTGAATCATTCAGTGTAACTCTTGTCGGGATGCGAAATGTTGAAGGCCTAGAGGGATGTAAGAGATGACAGCAAATGATATCAGCTAATAGCTGCTCTTACGGAACAGGAAGCACATGCTCAGCCCTTCGAATGAAAACTTCATCCATGAGCTCCTCAAGCTTTGCCAATGTATCCCCTACATGAAGGTTCTCATTAATCATTGCTTGCGCACTAAATGTTTCTGCCTGAGATATTCTCAGTGGACCTCCCAATAAATTTAAAGTGTTCACGCACAGAAACCGAATGACCTAGAATGAATCCATTCTTTACATTGCTTTCTGAGAGGACATCCTCATCTTGCCCAGGACGAGGAGGGTGGAACCCAGCATATCCTATTTTCGGGAATCAGAAATAGCAGGAAAATGTGCAATGAAGTATGTACCAAGATCGGCAGCTTTATGAACACTGGGAACCCATCCAGACGGGTGGGATTCGTAGACGGGAAGAGAATCAGGTTGCTTGTCATTGATTCGAGGTTCATGCATGGCAATAGCAACACAGTCTACTCGAGACTAAAAATGCAGTTCAAGTACATGCGTTGGAAATGCCTGGCGACAGAGGAGGGCTTCGCTCGAAGGTGATTGCAGAGCTGTAAGCAATTACAGTTATAAGAACTGAATGTAAGTAGCCGATGACAAGTTACCATAGGTCCTGGTGTGGTTGGCTGTTAGCTTGAAGCTGTGGAAATACACTTACACAAGCAACGCGTCCGACACGCGTTTAGCACTTTGGGCGCTGTTTACATACGACGTTCGATAAGGATTCCCAACTACTTCTCCCAGAGGTACATCTCGCTCGCGCAGTGCCTAGGAGGGCTCATATCAGTCTATCAATGCGCCATTCAGTTGCTCCCAACCGTGCCTCCCAAGGTCCTGTGCATGTCAATTCGACAGCAGCCACAGCAAAGCTTCTTGAAAAGAAGAAGGAATTCGATGCTGTATCCGCGTTAGAAAAAGCAAGCAGCTTATACCTCAAGCGCATAGAAAGTCTGGCAGAAGATTGCGATATAATGGCTGATGCTGGCCAAAGTGAGTATTCATACATCTACTTCCACATCAGTATTACTTCATGATTTTATAGTTCATGGGCAGGTTCTAGATCAATGGCCGAAGATGTTTCAAATTTTGAGCTTATTCTGTGTGTTTCATATCTTCTCGTTGTCTAATTTGTGCTAATTAATGGTCAGTGGCATCGCGTGAAGAGACTGCAAAGATCGGAGACGAGTTTTCTGCTTCTTCCTCTACAGAAGGTCAACGTCTTATCCGCATTCCAATAGAAGATTTGCAACCAGCAAATACAGAGAAATGACTGTGAGGGTACCAAAAATCATAATCCTTGTATTGAATATTATATGTCCATGTATATCAGTTGTAGTTGTACTATGTGATTACGGGCTACCGTCTCTTATCGGTCATGTCCACCAGTCCATTCCTCATCTGGGGGATTTCTCGTTACTTCCACCACTCCCTTTCCATCCATGACAGCTCCAGTATTACTTGCTCCCACTCCAGCTGACGTCAAATCCTGCACTAGAAGCTCGCTGAATCCAAATCTGTCTCTAGGAATCCATATCCATGGCTGATCAACATATGTTGACGGATGATCAAAAGCGTGATCATCCTGATCCTCTTCATCGGAGTCGTCATCGGGAAGAGTGGCAGCAGGTGTAGCGGGATCCAAATTGAGTATAGGTCCTTCAGACTTCTTAGATGACGCTTTCGACTCTTTCGATACTGTTGACGCTTTAGAACGCTTAGATATCTGAGAGCCGTTCGATATGCGACGAACAGCACCAGCTTGTTTTTCCTGGGACAGTATTGCAGAGCCAGATGTCTCTGCCACGGTCTCCTGACTCTCTTGCTGAATTTGCTTCTCCATAACTTCTATATTTGCGTGCTCAAGTGCATCCATGTCCGATACGCCATCCCTCGATTTGGTTTTCTCGTTATCACCTGTAACTTTGGCTTTGAGATCGTCGATCTTATTGTCTATCTTCTTAGTAGTGGCTTTGATACGCTTTCGTACACTGCGTATACCTGTAATATACAGTTAGCTGCTTTCTGGAACTTTAGTGAGACGACACGCACGATGTCGACTGAAAAGATCAATCTCGTCATCCGTATCTGACGAGCCTCCACGATCTTTCTTTTGTCTTTCATATCTCTTTGCCATCTTCTTCGTTGCCAATGACATTGGCAAGTAACGTGTTATAGCTGCGAACATAAAGTGAGACTCCAATCTCTTATAAACAGATTATACCTACGGTCAAAGCTATGGTTGAAAGTAACTTGCACCGATGCGGTGATGACGAATAGCACAAGCATGAGAATCCCGGATGCGATTGCTTGCGCCTGGGCGTCCTGAACTTTCAGGAAGAAGAGGCATGCTAAGCATATCTGCTCGATATACAAGCCAACAACTGAACAAAGTTGGTAAATAGGTAGCATCGAAAGGATTGCAGGTACGTACATAGATTATTGATTGCCATAGGGAAATACATCCCGCCTGTTTCCTTCTCATCGGGTTGATCAAAGACTTGTGTTAACACTTCAGACAGGCAGATAATGTCAGTAGAATGACAATAATCGCTTATCAAGTTTCTTACAGAATTTGAAGGCCAGGTAGAACATTGCATAACCTATCATTTATCTAGATCATTAAATGCTGCTCGACGGGGAGAAGAAAACAACTTGCTGATCAAAGCCAAAATGTTGATGAGAGGTGATAAGACGCTGTAGGCGAATCCTATGGTCGCTAAAAGAGAAAGCCGGGGAAGGATAACACCAAAATCAGCCTAACGAGTGACATGAGATGCTATATTCGATATCTCTATTTGCATGCTCTTTACCGATGGCATCAGGAAAGTAACCTAAGGAACGCGTTGAGTATCAGACAGATGTAGCACAAAAGCATATTACCGTATAAGCCTGGCGAGGAGTACGCCCCAGGAACCATTTTCGGATGTAGTGCATAATCAGCGGTACAAGTTGAGCTAAAGCGCCTCCAGCACCTGCCAAACCTTGCGTAACTATTTGAATATATTGAGCGATTATTAACCAATACTGAAATATAGTAAGAAGGCGAAGCTCACCCATGTATGTCAGGAAGAAGACTGACGCGCTAGGAAGCTTAGAAGCAAGTTGCTGTACTGTCTGTGTAGGGTTTTCGATTATCTATGAATACTTGGTCATCATCAACCAAATGTTGATATTAAGACAGCTGCTTGCATCTTCTATGGCTATATACAGATTTAGTTAATGCTTTCCTTGAACAGGGTTGTTGAAACGAACCTCTTGTAATACCAGAAGATAGTGTTACGATTAAAAAGCCGTGACTCGATAGTAGAGTGAGTTCATACAACCAAAAAATTCAAGAAAACCACTGTACATTAGAAGGAAAAAATAGAATCGCTTGTATACGCTGACAGATATGAGAGAACGAGCCGGTATGCATTGGTACCAGGCAAGAGCTATTAAGTACAGTGAAAAGGCAGAAGAAAAAGCAGGGGGAAAATGACTTGCCTCGTAGGATGAACGGAAGCAAAGAGAACAATATTGCTAATAAAACTGGAGGCAGGACGCCTTGGATTATCCCAGATGCTGTCTTTGGAACTTCGAAACAATGAGCCTTGACACCCATAGGATAACTAAGAAGTATGGATTACCATGGCAAACCCAGCTCAGCCAACTATACGAACAGATCAGCTGCGTTGAAAGCAATGAAATACATACTACTCACGGGACCTTAGCACATAAATCATCAAGGTTGCTTAATGCTCCAATAAAGGTTACGGGAAAAGCCCATGCAACGATCAAACCGACAGTGGCAAGCCAGGAGATCACGTAGCGAGACCGCATTTCCAGTGCACCGTCGTCCAGATTCTTCCAAACAATATCTTTGGGGTGGGCTTCCATCCATTTATCGTACATTGTCAATGGCTTCATACGAAGTGAGTATGACATCAACATGTAAACGAGAACAAATACCTCGTGATAGCTCACACATTGAGCTAGTACATGTGCGCCCATTTGAATGTTACACCGGATGAAAGCGCTACCTAAGAACTTCCCTTGTGTAAGATGTTCTCTGCTGTCTTTGATGGCTGCATTCAATCGCGCGATGTCATCCTGAAGAGCGGTATGTCTTAATAGAGTAGAACTCGAAACGGTAACGTTCGCACCTTGCACCAGTCTATTGTATCGACTTTTGGACCAAATAAACCCAGAAGACCAGTGTGATGCGTGGGTCTTTTATTAGGAGGTACCAATTCATCTAAAAACGCATGCGATGCCGGCGGGACAGTCATTTCAATTTCTTCGTCGCGGCTCTCGGGATCCTTGGACTTCCTCTTCTGGTCCTTGCGATGCATCTTTTCCTTAGCTCGCCATGCCTGGGTTGCCATTTTGAGTAGCTGCGATTCGGCGGCTTCCAATTTCTTGCAAGCATCTTGCCGGGCTTCGAATAGTTCATTGAGAGTCTTTGTGTCACGATATAACCAGACCCTGTCGACGCCTCCAGGAACGAAGCTCGCAAAAGTTCGCAGATCGTGTTCGTTCGCCAGTTCAGATGGCACGGTAGTGACAAGAACTGTGCGCGCTTGAGCGAGGCGTGAATGTGATTTGCTGATCAGAAATTGATGGCGCATATGTACGAAGTGAAGCATTTCACGTCTCATCATGAACAAGACAAAGACTGAGGAAATATGATGAGCTAGCAGTTAAAGTGTTAGGGTCATCTGTACTAACATGTAAGCACGTAGACAATAACGACATGTGCCGCAAGTCGAGGATTGTCCCTCGGTTCTATAATGCTATGTGTGATAGATTAGCAAAACTATCGGATTGCAGTTGACCAATAGTATGCTCACTTGGTCCAGGAAATGCGCTCGAGCCCATCGGCAGTGCTTACATTCGCTGCATCAGCTGGGATAATGACAGCAAAAGTGACTAATGTGAAGACGAAAAATGTCCAGATGAGAAGTTTGATGAATCGCAGAAACATATAACTGCGAAATCCATGAGCAACTGGGTAGCATTGAAAATGCCATACATACGCATCAAGACCATTCTTATGTATCTAACGCAAAACGTTAGTCTTTACAGATCGTTGAATTGGTATACACTCACAATATCCTCGGTCGGGGACATTAGTAATGCTGGTAGCCATTTCCAGTAACCTTTTGGGAGTTCAGTCGCGCGCTTGCTGGATAAGTCGGGGGGTAAGTATGTACGTATATGTCACACCATATTCAGGGTATATTGAGAAACATACTCGGGTGGGGGAAGATATGCCCTTGGAGTGTATATCCGCCATAGGCTTTGCTTGAGTACAAGGAATACACCGAGTTCGATAGCAAGAAGCCCAGCATTTGTACCCAAAGCAGCGACGAAATTGTTGACGCTGTCACTGTTGCCAGCAACTTTGTTAGGGTCGATGGCAGACATGTCGCCGTTGAATGCAGACGCGTCGGGACTTGGGGTTCACCCCTATGGGAGCAAGAGGAAGGCGGGGAGAATGAATGCAACGGGCAAACTCATCGCATGCGAGTGTGTAGCATATGGCGGCCCCGTCACTTCAAGCTGTCACTCGCTCCCCCTGATCTAACCATGACCTCAGTCAGGTACGAAAACAGCTCCTCATTGATACCGCGCACGACTGTGTGATAGGGATGATGACAGATCTGGAGGTAGATATCGATTCCATTGGCATGAGTGCGCGTGTGTTGGTGAAGTCTGTTGTCTAGAGAAACAGACTGCAAGGCTGGAATGAATCCCTCTATTGTTTGACAGATTGGAACCGTGTTGCCTGTGAATAATGAATATTTAGTTGAAGTTGAGTGTCCCGCACTTTAGTCTTAGCTAGAATATATTAGCGCTCGTGACTCATTAGGCGAATAGAGTGCCTTATTTAAACCTAGCTATGACAGGCTATGACATATATGAGTTGCAAAATACTGCCGAAGGATGTGTATTGGATTCTAATCTTAGCGTAAGTGCTAATGAAAAACAAGAGCGCCGCTGAAAGGCAAGTTCATAGTGACGTCACATAAATACAGTTCCGTGCAGGTATAAAAATGCACCAGGAATATCTACACTGATCTGATTTCAGGTTTTCGATGAATTCTTCTTCTGCTCCTTGAGGAGAGCAATGCGCTGAGGAATATGAGGATAAATTCAAAGGAAGTAAACGAGAAGGCTTACCTGCTTCCTTTCCTCTTTTCGTCGTATCATCTCTGCTGCCTTCTCCTCCTTGCTCATTCCAGCCATGCTAGGTATCACAAGAGGGACAGGCGAAACAGCCATTTCAGAATCATCCCAGCTACTAGCATCATCCCAACCAGTCCTGACAGGCTGCGGAGAGGAAACAGGTGTGAGACGTCCACTTGAGGCTGGCGACTGAGTTCGCCTGATGTTCGACGATGTCTTTCGTGGTTGTACAGATAATGTTGGGAAAGATGCTTGCGTATCCTGCCATGGGTCTGCATGTAATGACTCAGGTTGTGATGAACTATTATTCCAAGGATCGATGTCAGTACTCTGCCGTGGAGATTTGCTTCCGTTAAGTACGCTGGGGAGTCCACCATTCGAAGCAGAAATGGGCTTCGGTTCAATTACGACTGGTGCGCTCTCAAAGGCACCTAGTAGGAACCAAGACTCAAAATCAATGACCATCCTCATTTATAAGAAAGATTGCCTCACTCCAGTCACCTTCGTCTGCATTTACATCAATGAGATCATCGTTACCCCACGGGTTAGTCGTCTCTCCTGAATTAATTGCAGCAGCTTCTGCTGCTAGGCGATCGGCCAGAGCTGAGGCCGGTTGTTTAGTAGCCCCAAGCTGCAAGCCTCTTGCCTTCGAAATGGATGCCGAATTTGTCACAGGTGTTGTTGGAGTAGATGTCGTAGCGGCGAATGACGGCTTACGCAACTCTCCAATATGACTATCGAGAGGGAACCCGCCTGGTGGGGCTGGTGCTGATATAGGACGATCAATTCCAGGACTCATGGCTGATTGCAATTCTGAGGTAGCGAGCTGCACGCACAGTAAGATAAATGCATATGAAATGAGAAAGAATGTACATACTTTCTTCCCCAAGGACGATATAGCCCAACCGGCAAGTGCTCCGGCGGCTCCAGCCGCAGAATTGACAATGCTATCCGGTGCAGGCAACGGTCCTGCTGATGCCGAAGATTCTCCCTCACTGATCACGGTGTCAGGCTGTTGTCGAGATTAAATCTAGTGAAGTGAAGTGTAGTACAAGTACACACCATCATTGCTGCATGTTGCTCAAGTTTCTTGACAAAAAGCTCTACAGCTTTGAATGCCTGATCTCGAACCAGTCTATCGGAACGTCAAAAAAAAAGAAAAGCTTGAAGATCAAGAATAAAACAGACTTTTCCTTATCTACCATAGTGAAGGCCATATTTGGGAGGACCTTGGTAGCAATTTCTTCGACTTCAAAACAGTCCATAGTGGCCATAAACGCCATCAGCCCTGCGACACGAGCGTGTACGAAGGAGTCTTTCAATGCACGCGAGAATGCAGGCACTAGGACCTTCCTCTTTGTGTTATATCCCAGCGAGGGACCAAGACGGCCAATAAGAATGCACGTATTCGTTCTTATTGACGGTTCCGGGTCCATTTGCATTTTAGCGAGCAGACGAAGAAGGTCATTGTTAAGGATGCGATCATTGAGCTAACACTACCAGGTAAGAAGTAACAACGAATGGATAAATGGATCTTACTTTTGGCGCTAAGAGAATAATTGATTTGGTGGTAGCTTCGCGGATGACTGCAACGGTGTCAGCGAAACCAGTTTGCTGGAGAATAGTTTAGCTAAAGCGACCTCGTAAGACGTTAAACCTACTAAGTGAGGGAATATCTTGTCGCTAACTGCCTTCTTGTCTAGTTTATCCACGTACTCGGGCAGGTGTTCTAGAAGGGCCATGCGAGTACCGCGGTCTGGGCTACCAAATAATTTGATGAGCGGGGCTAATATGACATTTGGGTAGTCTTCCGGAGAGACATTCTTTCCAAACTGGAGGACGAGTGGTAATATTGCAGCAGCAGAGGCTCCGCCAAATTCGAGTGCTGATATCAATGATGGAAGCACTCGATATGAGGCAAATTCCGGTGGAAATGAAGATGCCGTCTCCTTTAGTGTCCTTGGCTAAAGTCAGTCACATGTATCTAAGTATTGTAAAAGTGCCTTTACCTCAGGAGTGAAGTTTTCTCTGCCTCGCTACCTAACGTAAAGTTATCCAACCCTAGACAAACCTTAACAAGCCTGTTAGTTGCAAAGAACCCATTTTCTGCCATTCCGAGTTCCAGGAAGCTGCTTGCTGTCAGGCGGTTCTTAGGATTGGGATTGAGGAGTTTCTTAAACGCCACGAACACTGACGAAGGGATCATTCCACGGGAAGAAGAAGTAGGTGGCGGATGAGGCGGTTCTGCGGTTGCTGGTTGAGGGTGAGAGGGATTAAATACAGCGTGAAGCAGTAATCCAAGAGCATATGCGTCAGGGGCAGCCAGAGGTGTACTGGGAAAATGTAAGGTAAATACTAGAGAACATATGGAGAAACTCACTCCTTTAGTGCCGACCAACCTCCTTTCTTAACTTCTGGCGAAGCCCACGATGAGGACCCAGGGACTAGCCCTCCCATGGACTAAAATAAGATATTATACCATAGACAACGTCTGAGGAACAGAGTGTACGCACATAAAGCACAGCTGCATCGTCCTTTGGATTACTCAGAAGTTCAAAACCGCCTAATTTCCATTCTCCTGAAGGTGATATAAAGATGGAGCTGGTGCATATTTTGCCATGTGTCGAGGCACACGGCTCATTCAAAAATGTGAGAGCTATCTGCACGGTCTCTTTAGTCATTTGTAAAGAGTATAAGAGGGTTAATTAAAGACCGATATTCGATGAAGACCCCAGAGAAGCCAGTCCTCCTTTTCTTGCGCGTTTCGCGACGACCAACTCGCGAGCGCTGATTGCAAAGGTCGGACGCGTTCAGTCATGATATATATTAATGTTTCCGATTCAACGGCGTCCATGAACTTCAAGATGTCGGGGTGTCGCGTCGTCCGCAGTTTACGCAGAGTATTCTGTGCCAATGTTCTTGATTGCTTCTTTGCGGGATCGCTGAAGTCATACTCAAATATCGACACTGCAGATCCATCATCCTGTAGGCACACTATCAGCGAAACAAAACGAAGTGAGGCAGTAAGATGCGCACTCGTTTAGTACCATCATACAGATTGCATAAACCGTCTAGTGTTGTGACCTTAATACCCAAGGAGAATGGTAAATTGAGCCCAGACTTCTGAACCAAGGAAGAGACTGCTGCAGATCCCAACGTGCGTAGATATTCCATAGCGGAATCAAGGTGAAATTGAGGAAACGAAGAACGAGCAGTTGTAGATTTATCAGAAAATAGCTGGCATTTGACTGGCTGCGGCAACGTGTAAGCAACTTGAAGCAGATCTTTGAACGAACAGGCCTTAGCGCGCTGGGAGATGATTTGATGGGATTACCGGATTAGGTAGTGCATTTTGCGGACCGTGTCGTCGTTCACTGTGGGCCACAACTGCTTGGGCATAGCTAGTTCTCTCCAACTTCTGTTGTCGACTCTGTTCAGGCTGCTGCTCGTCTCTTTCTTCTGCTCATGCTCCTTATAGCCGCTATAATTTAGAGTGTAGCGCTCGTTCTTGACGAAATAACCTACAAATCGCGCAGTCGTTCTTTATTCACGTTCCAAACACCAGGACGTTCAACATGGACCAACAGACTGAAAATACCATGGCCGTCGATTCAATCCAGCCAGTGGATACGTCCTTAAATGGCTCCCACTCCTTCCCAGAGGCTACTATCGAAGAGCTAGAACGCGAGCTGCCTGTTGTTTACGATGATCAGGTTCCACTGGGCGAATTGTTGTCGCGTGTGGTTCAGGCAATTTATGCAGAACTCTCGGAGTTGGCGGAGACGTGAGTCCTAAATTGACTCGAGTGCATAGTTTTTTACCCCATCCAGTCTTCCTAATATGTCAGATGCTGCACGGAAGCGTACGCTAGCGGATTGGGTGGTAAAGACGAAGAAGCAGGTCGTCAAGCTATATGCAGTTGCGAAGTGGGCAAGGGATGCGAAGACGGTTCAAAAGTGCATGGTATGTTCCTCTTAGCTCTCACAGTATCTATAATAGTTCATCTCTGTGCAGAATATCACCTCTTTTCTCATGACTCAAAACCAGCAATTCGAGGATGCTATGAGGGGCCTCAATTATGCCAAAGAATCGCTTGACCCAGCCAGGCATGTATAATTTTCTTTAAGCATACCCGTTGTACTCATTAGCATTACTACTAGACTTCGAAATCACGATCTATTAACTTCACTAGATGTCCTCACTACTGGCTCTTACCTAAGGCTTCCCACTTGCATTAAGGTTTACCGTTTATCTATACCCCCGTTATTATCGTGTCTTATGCAGACTTTCAGAAAATGATCATACCCCCTACGCCATTAACTGATGCCGATGTGAAGGAAACTCTTTCCAACATGGAGGATGTTATTCGATATCGGCTTCGTATGTCAGAAATTGTACCAGTGGAGATGGCTCGATACCGTATAGCTGATGGTCGGGTGCATTTTACTGTACCCCATCTATTCGAGACGTCTCTGTGTCTGCGGGGTGCTGAACCAGGCGAAGGCTGGTTTTTCGTGAATGTAGAATTCCTAATTACCATCGGAGGCGATGTGACTGGGCTGCAGGGTGAGTAAGCGATGATAACACTTTTAAATCTTACTTACACACATCAGAATTTCCTCGCGCTCCCACTGGCATCATCAAGCGACATATTACAGATGAAGCAGACGCCCGACTCGCATTTTATTTACCTCTGCCTGAGGAGCCAGCGCCACCTGCAGGTGTGGAGATACCATCGCGACCACACTTACCCGAGGGCGTCGTAGATACTCCTCTTGTGCGACTATATAATTTTCTACGTTAGTTCTCTAGAAACCCTTTGATCACTTGCTCACTATTGCTACAGAGATGATGTCTCTATCCTACCAACTCGAAATTCTGTGGTATCAGGTATGTGCAAATCATATCATGTTTCTACGTTTCTAATATGACCATAGGCCGAGAGGATTCGCTCGCTGGGCTGGGGTGAATATTTAGCAATACAAATGAGCAAAGATAGGAAAACTATGACTGCATCCTATTGGATGTGAGCCTTATTTCCGCCTTAATAACTTATCTCTAATCATATCGCACTAGACGGCCACCAGTACTACAACCTCAGAATCGACAGCGGTTCAAAATACCATTATTGGGAGGAACACTCACAATATCCATAGTCGAATCACCGGCACCCCCTCAAGCTGGTCCTGGTCCTGCTCGCTCTGCAAGAGCACGAGCCATGTCGAGAATACAACAAAAGTCGAAGTTAGGCGGTGGACGCCCATCGGACGAAGTAGAGGGCTTGAAGTCTTCAGTACGATGGCAACCAGAGCCTAATGCACTGGGCGTACTACTCCAAAGTGAAGATGTGTTCATGCCAGAGAATGGATTACAAGTGGTTAGCTCTTGATTTGCGCGGGGAATAGCAGTTCTGAATGTTTTTCTTAGGATCCTGACAATCTCGACTTCGAGGCTATGTTGCGTGTGGTTCTCGATAAACACACAAAAGCGATCTTGTTGGGATTGCAGCGCCAGTTACAATATGGCCCCACCAAATCTGTTTTCTCTGCTCCTGGCGTGGTTTCTGTTGTCCAAGAAGGTATGTTTAGGCCCCTGTTTGCTACATTCAATCATCTAACGAAGCATAGGGGGGATTCATGCCCTCCGTGTACATTTGTGCGCTGACGAAGTGGTAATTATTACTGTCGACGCTAGAACAGGACGAATCAATCTCCGGGATACCGGAGATCTAGCAGCTGCCGGTCGTGGTCCTCGTTTCAGTGCTATCTCCGAGAAGTTGAACGAAAATCCTACGATCCTACTCGAAGCCCTTGTTCGTTTGCGAATCCACGTAAGGCCACCTTTCTTCAGTATTGCATGGTTTCTAACAACTCCTAAACCGTCATAGACTATCACAGATCTCGCTGAACAGAAGGCGAACTACCTTGGTTTACAAAGCTATCGCCGCCGTAATTTCCAGCAAGAGGGTATGCATCATCTGTATCAACTGCTCATGTCACTCATTGATATGATGTAGAAATGATTAAACTCGGTCAATTTGCTCGTGGAACACTATACATTCAGTTATCAAGCTTCCCGAATAACTACCTCGTGCTTGTCATCACGGATGGCGGTTTTAGATATGCGTTGATCTCAACCAAAGTACTCACAGATTCCATGTATGGCAATATGGTCATGGAGGATATTGCCTGGCTGAATTTTGAACGTATTCACGGCGAAGACATTGTCATAACAGCCGAGACTATCGATCATAAAATCGGCGTCAAGAGGAAGCGAGACTCCGTCGAAAGCGTTAACGTTTTCCAAGAGGACAATGATCCGACCGGGTAAGGGGTTACGTTTTCTGGATAATTAATGGACCCTCATCCAAAAGAATAGGTTTAATCTGGACACCCAAGTTTTGCGGGAACTATATAGCTACTGTTGGTGTGTTTTATCACCTTGTTTTGATATTCCTATACTTATTTATTTCATAATAGTGCGCGAGTCGCATATATGAACGTCGAAAGGCAGTTCAAGCGGCAAGGAATTCCCTTCACCTACGTTAATCCCACAAGCGGGCTCGCCATGAGCACGGAGTTAGCTCACCTTCAATCGTCATTGGCTCGCTCTGTGCCAGCTCTCTGTGTCCAATCGAAGGATATTCTGGCCGGTGCTCCAGCCGCTGAAGCTGCGATGCCCAACATCCGTGTCATACCGCTCAACTGGTGGTCGGAACGAAAGGCTCAGGTGAATAATCTGTATTCTCTGCATGTATGCAAATTGATCTCCTGCTATTAGGTGGTCACTTGTGTAAAACTGAAATACGTTCAACAACCTATGGGTAAAACTGCTAGTAGCAGTGCTGTCATTAGGCCATCTAAGCGGATTATATATGACACCACCGAAGCAATTGTATCGTTCTTATCCGAGAATGTAGACACTTGTGTTGGAGAATTCCTCGAGGAGTGGGCTAGGGTATCAAAGATGGTTGTTATAGCACGAGAAGGTACGTCTCTTTTTTCATAGTCGTTCGTTCTCACTTAACTAGAACGCTACAGTTTCCCAAATGTCAAAGAAATGGCCCGATGTTAGATTGATATCTTTTGATCTTCAAACAGTCGAGTTTGTCTATGCTTCCGTAAGTCAACCGTCTCTGAAGTTCTGTATGATGTCGCTAATCCTATTGTAGAACTGTACAGTGTCAATATCATGCCAAGATCAAATATCACTCAGTGGTGGTAACTTTGACCTCCGATTCTCTCGCTGTCGTCCATATAATGACGCAGACATGGATGAAGAAAATGTTTTCAACCCTCATGATGACGCTGAACCGTTCTTCAGGAACATCTTGCGACACCACGGACTGGCACCTTCATTACATCGTTTGGTGACTCTTCTGCGCGATACACTTCCCATCGCATTAGAACTCGAAGACATGCGTCTGTATAGCGAAAAGACTGGACAGAACGTCGATACATTCCCTAAAGCAGCTGGTTGGTACCGACTACTTTACAGTGACCTCAGGTATTTATTATAACGTATGCTTTGACAAACAACCTATTCAGCACTTCTTCATAGGCATGCACTAGATTTCCGATTGATGAGTGGCCAACGAGTAGCTATCATTGACGGTTCACATTCGTTGTTCGATGGCCCACTCCAACCAAGTGATCCTGCTTATACTGAGCTCGGATTACAACCTATCGACAATTTCCGTGAACTAGTGCTTGAGGTTATTAAGGATATGTTGGCTTCAGGGAAGCTTGTACTTGGAACAGCAGCTGCGATTGACGTCGGTGTGATATGCAATGTGTCCTGTGTGCGTCTAGTAGGGAGAGCCATTCATAGCAAGGTGCTGGAGAGACTGAAGACTTGATTTTCTTTTTTCATGGATTGTTCATCGATTACATTGCCAATTTGTATTTATAGCATATCATTAATATAATCGCAATATCCAATTCTATGGTACAATACAGTATTTACAAATTACATACAAACCAGCGTACGTGCAGTAGGGGGTTGTGATTATAAATGTAAAACGAACTCCAATTCAATCAGAAATTTCGATAACTTCCATAGAAAGATCATCTGGTATAGTCCCAGGTGAAGATACAGAAAGACTCGACATAACTCTTATGAGTTTGTCTGCGTCATCCTCCGACATTTCATCAGCTGAGAAGTCTGATAACGCCGTAGTACGTCCGATTTGCGGAGCTGGTACTGTCTTCGTTGTTTCTGAAGAGAACAAGTTGCGCACTCGCGTCAAGGTGTCCATCTGCTGCTCACCGTGCTGAATGGTGTTCGCTCGGCCAATAGTAGAGAGCTGGAAGGGATCCTCTTGATTTCCAGACGCGAAAGTAGTCGAGGAAGTTGCTGCTGTATGCAGTGCTCTCTTCACTGAAGGGGTTTTACGACTCTTCTTAGGAGTTTTGTTGACAGAGGACTTCTTGATAGGCGTGATAACTACTGATGATGATGTCACCGGTATGGGCACCTTTCGAGGCCTTCCGCGTTTTTTGACCGGCGTGGGGTCGCTCGCTTCGCTATTTGAAACGGCATCGAAGTCAAAGAACTCACCCTCACTGCTTTCGGCCTGTAGAGGAGTTATACGTTTCTTGCGCTTGGGCGTCTTTATAGTTGCTTTCATTTTAGATGCACTTCGTTTTGCAGGCGACAGAGGGACGGGAACCAACTCTAATCCGGGGTCGGAATCGGTGCTCAGAAGGCCATCCTCGTCGCTTTCCACCTCTTCTTGCAGCTCTACATCATCATCTTCTGACACAAGAGTAGCACCATTTGTCGCCCTCCGATAACAACCGCGGATAACATCACCCCAGAGAATGTAACTCTTACAAGAATTACATTCTCCTCCTCGGGGGATCATCCCTGTATATCCAGTTTCTGCATTGAGAAACTCACGAGACATGCAAGATAGATGTGATACGGAGGTGCAAGTTGATGTTGGACAGAGTGCGGTTGTGAGGGGATTCTGCTTCTATGGTTTCGATGATGCTCATGCGAAGGATGACAGCATGATACTCACTGTTGTGTAATCATGCAGCAGACCACGACAGATGTAACATTTGAGCTCCAGACCTGATGCCAGGAGTGCAGTGTTCTTCGCGAGAAATGCGGAAGTGAAATGTTCTGATATACTAGAGTTAGCTTTCTTCTCGGACATGAAGGTGCTACGAACATTAGCACACGACATACCATCCTTAACGCTGATAGGTCCTTGTCTTCCTGATCCCGGGTGTCCTGATTTGCCGTCGACGCCTTCGAGCTCTATTGTGTACATGAATCCGGGCGGGAGCGGAACAACAGCATTCCGCGTGGCATCGTTCCAGCACTTTACTGCTTCCTCTGTGAAGAGCTTGATATGGAGTGGCCATCTATTAAAAGGATGGCTGGAAACCATAGTGCGAACCACGCTAAGGATATGATGAGCAAGATTTTCTTGATACGGTGTTGCCAAACTTACTTGATGTCCTTCTTGAGGTGGGCTAATGAGCGAGTGGGGAATAGCGATTTGCCCTCGGTGTCGCGTAAATGACGCGAGATATGTGGATGCTGCCATGCCCATTCAAACTGAAGCGCAGCCTTCGTAGTGCTTGTCAACGGATGACAACAAGAGCGATATTAAACTGAACAAACGTACAAGTTTGGATGGGAACCCATATACAATCATCTGCATGACCCATGGTCTCTTGAACCGCGTTTTCTGCGCGCCCTGTGTAATTTCTCCGTTATGTTGTCTGCAAAGGTCTTGTGAGAGGATATGTGAAGTGTTGAATCTTTCATGAGCACCTTATTCGACGTGGTGGAGATGGTGTGCTGCCAATGTAGGTCCTAAGTGGAGATGAATGTTGAAAACGAACGGCCCGGATATGTTAAGCTTCGAACTCACACCCTGGAACGAGGTGATTGTATGGACTTGAGTAGATAGCACGCATAGAAGGCTGGAAATGAGTGCGAGAACAGAGACGATCTTGGGCCAATGGCAAGTTTTGCAGCCATGATCCCGGTGGGTTGCGGATTCTGAAGAGGCCCGAGATTTCGCTAGCCAATTTTTAGAGCAGCGTAACTTTAGCCGCGTTAGAAAAGGATGCACGCGACAAACGGAAGAGTAGAAGCAAAGCCGAAGTTAGTTGAAGCAGTTGATGGTTAATTCAAAACGCGAAAGTCACGCTCCACGTGATAGTAATATCACAAGCCGCTCGGGCCGCTACCTTTCTCGCGACGCAGATGTTGTGCGGAATGGTCCATCGACGTACATGAATGATAGGTGGCAGACAGCAGCCGCAAATCCACGAGGAATTCTTTCCATGATTCTTCTACAGCGGTTCATTACAGCGTACTAAAAATACGATTCGTTCCCGAGATCCGTATTCAACAAAAGTCCAACTACTAAATATGCATCTCTAGATCCCTGGGAGGAAGTCCGGTACAAGTTCGTAATAACATTAGATGAGACATACATTCCCATACTCTCGTAAAACTTCAGAGCCGGTTCATTAGAGGTAGAGACATTCGCATAGATGATCGTCTGATCAGCTATAGGCATCGGCTTGAGGCCAAGAAGCTTCTGCGTAACACATTGTATAAGGCGGCGCGCGAGGCCGAGATGCTGATATTGGGGCAGAACACCCAGAGTAAGAATTTCCAAACGCGGACGAGTTGGGTCGATGTGGACGAAGCTCTTGGTCGGTGAACCTGCTATGGCGCCGGGAGTTGGTTCCTGCACCTCAATCAAGTGATGATTGTAGACGGCGAGCGGCTGCTGCATCGCAGCGGATACAAAGGCAATAAGATTATTGGGCTGTGTCCGTTTATGGGCTACAAGGCAGGCTCGCGACGGCAGAACTAGCAGTTGGAGGAAGAAGGATCTAGAGTACCGGATGGGGAGAACATGGGCCTGTCGAAAGAGTTAATGAGGTCGTGTGCAGATATATTGCGATGAGGAATTACATGCAACTCGATAACTTTTGGTACATCGGCCGACGTTAATGGTCTGACGATGATATCGTTCAAAGGCAAAGAGGTTGAGGCGGGCATGGATATTGGGAAGCATAGGCTTGGTCCAGAATACGGTCGAACGAGCAGGAATTTATGAGGAGATAGGACCCTGAAGGGAGTTAAGCAAGTATTAATTTGACACTCTCCTGTGAAGAGGTCGCGACTCAAGCGCGATAGATGACAACTATTGGATGCAAGACTTAGATTGACAATAGGGTGACCTCGGCCGCGGTCTAACCTGAACCGGGCTCAGGGAAATTAAGATTCCACGTCCATGGAATCTGGGTTTGCTTTGCGGAGGGCCGTCGGATCGCAAGGAAAGGATTGAGAATAAAGGCAACTGAAGGCGCTGTTGAAGGCGTTGCGGGAGGACCTCTGGAAGCGGGAAACGGAAACTGCCTGAGGATTGCCGTATATGGGCATAGCTCGGTCCAGGTCGCGGCATGTGATACCAAAAGTGACCAGTGCAAGGGATCGATGGGGACCGGCGAGGAAAGAAGGACTCAAAAGGCACCCAAGGAGAACTCGAAGCAGATAACTGCCATTGCTGGGATATCTCTGGGAGAAGTCTGGGAGAGCCTATGTAGAGTGTGCAGACGGTGTGTGAGCTGCGCAAGGAGGACCAATTTAGTGGGCTGAGATTGATCATGGGTGGCCAGCGCCGTTCTTTCTTCTACCTTGACCTGGTCCTTGATCACCGCGACGACCACGCATCTACCTGCTATCCACGGTGGCTGCTTGGCTATTCGTATTCCAGCTATTTGTCAGCCCTTCCGTGCGGGGACCAGACACACGGTGTACGGAGGAGAGCATCCAGCATCCGCCAACAACGGCGCACAGCGGCGCACCGACGAATTAACGGGTAATACCGGTACGTTGCATCTGGGGGACTGTGATTTGTGCCGGGATTAATCTGATTTAAATGTTGTAAATTCATTCGTCATTGACTGGTACCCTTTACTTGGATCTTTGTACTATATCTCGTTCTGCACGTCCCAATGGACAGATCCAGGATTGCATTTTGTTTGGGATTCCTGCCGGGGGATTGAGGAATGCAGAGGAGGTGGCAGAGTGCTATAAAGACAACTCGGCCCCAGTTACACGCCCTCAACTATAATTCCAGCTTTAGACTTGCTCCTAGATATTTCTATTCTTCTGCTCTCCGTGCCGAGCAACGAGCCCCACCATCGTACAAGGTATGTGTGCCCATCACATTCTATCTCTCTTTCGTCTGTCGACGCGCCCTTGGCTGGTGCTACAGTGATGCACACTGTTTCTTGGACTGCCACATGATTATCGACAGGTGGTTATGACGGTGCTGTCACGGCGTTATTTTCCACGGCCTCCCACCACTAACGGATCTTGCAATATCTTCCCGCTTTCTCCTGTTTTGGTCCGCTACCCGTCTGCTTAGCCGCTCCTATATATATCACTCATACGTTATACTTCAACCTGTATCTGACTTCATCTTCCCCAGCCTCCAATCTTCAATATGGTCCTCCCTTACCACACACCCTATGTTACCCCCCATATTCTCCACAAGAACTATGCCCAGTCCCACGACTCGGAGCAATTCAGCAACTGTATGTTGTCTGCTACTTAACCATACTCTCCCCAACCTCTCTCCAACCTTATCTTCGCTCTCTCTACTCACCATGACCACTTTCGTTGACCACAAATTTCCTTCCAGTGATTGGCCGTGACCTTGAGTACTTCTCACAGGCCGGCTTCGACATGGACCGCATCCAGATCAAGCGCAACGCTCCTGTCGCCCTGCTCTACGAGGACGCCATCCGGAACGAGGGTGCCATCATCTCATCATCGGGAGCGCTCATCAATTTCTCTGGAAAGAAAACAGGAAGAAGTCCCAAGGACAAGCGCATCGTCTATGAAGAGACAAGCAAAGATGATATCTGGTGGGGCTCTGTCAACATCAAGATGGACGAACGTACGTTTATTTCTGCTGATCTTCCAAGATGGTGTCTTGATTCTCTCCATCCATTTAGATACCTTCGAAATCAACCGGGAACGTGCCATCGATTACCTTAATACCCGAGATAATGTATACGTTTTCGATGGATACGCTGGAGTAAGTTTTGCTTCATGTTCTAAACATATACACTTCCCTGAACCGATGAAATTTTATAGTGGGATCCTAAATACCGTATCAAGGTTCGCGTTATTTGCGCTCGTGCTTATCATGCGCTCTTTATGGTACGTCATTTCGCCAGCCTGCCTTCTTCGGCGACATTTGTTTGAGCGCTATTATTGACACTGCTTGTATATTTGTAGCACAACATGCTCATTCGGCCGACGGAAGAACAACTCGCAGACTTCGGTGAACCAGACTTCATTATCTACAATGCTGGCCAGTTCCCAGCCAATCGTTTCACCAAGGGCATGAGCTCTACAACCTCCGTCGAGATCAACTTCAAGCGCATGGAGATGGTTATTCTTGGAACGGAGTACGCCGGTGAGATGAAGAAGGGTGTCTTCTCTGTCATGGTAAGTCGCGTCGCGGTCATTTGTAAAATGCTTCAAGTTACTAAACGACCGCCTCCTCTTCAGCACTATTTGCAACCTGTCAAGTTTGGTCAGCTCTCGCTCCACTCCTCTGCCAATGTCGGCATCAAGGATGGCGATGTCACTCTGTTCTTTGGTCTCTCTGGAACTGGAAAGACCACACTTTCTGCTGACCCCAACCGTCTGCTTATCGGCGACGACGAACACGTCTGGTCGGACACTGGTGTCTTCAACATCGAAGGTGGTTGCTACGCCAAGTGTATTAACCTTTCCGCTGAGAAGGAACCCGATATCTTCAACGCCATCAAGTACGGCAGTATCCTTGAGAACGTCGTCTACAACCCTCTCACCCGTCAACCGGACTACGACGACATCAGCATCACCGAGAATACTCGCTGCGCCTACCCTATCGAGTACATCCCTAATGCACAAATCCCCTGCATTGTCGACCGCCAACCGAGCAACATCATCATGTTGACCTGCGATGCTTTCGGTGTACTTCCTCCCGTCAGCCGACTCACTCCCGAGCAGGCTAGTTACCACTTCTTGGCTGGTTACACTTCAAAAACCCCGGGTACCGAGGATGGTGTTCTCGAGCCTATCCCTACCTTTTCAACATGCTACAGCGCTCCATTCATCGTGCTTCATGTGCGTACCTTCTATCTATTACGTAGTAGACTGCGATCCTAATGTCTTTACATATAGCCTGGTCGCTACGCTGAGATGCTTGCAGACCGTATGTCCAAGAACAAGGTCGACTGCTGGCTCATCAACACTGGTTGGGCTGGTGGCAAGTTCGGTACTGGCAAGCGCTGCCCTCTCAAGTATACTCGCCGCATTGTTGACGCTGTGCACTCCGGTGAGCTCGCCAAGGCCGAGTTCGAGACCTTTGGCACCTTCGGCCTCTCCATCCCTACCTCCCTCGAGGGTGTACCGCGCGAGCTCCTCAACCCCCAGCTGGCATGGCCCGACAAGGAGGCCTTCCAGAAGGAGGTCCGGAAGCTCGCTGGTATGTTCCAGAAAGCCTTCGCCTTGTACGAGAAGGACGTAAAACCCAAAGTGAGGGAAGCAGGTCCCAGTATTTAAGTTAAAGCATTACAATGGAACGAGGGATTGGTTGTTTTATGGAACATAATTATGATTTTCGCATCTCTAGCATACCAACGGACTATATATCGTGTACAATAGATACACATTGCACAGAGATGCGATGGAACAACGAGCATTTATCATTTAAATAATAGGATCTCAATTTGGACGTTATGGAGGGAGCTACCTTGCAAGACAGTAGCTGTACTTTAAATGTATAATACACAACTTGGTGAACCAGGTATACCTACTTTGTTTATGCAAATTTTTAATGAAGGCCGTCGGCATGAAGAGCATCGTGGCACGCGGCGTCATACAGAGTCGCGACCACAACAGGCGTTGAGTCAAACCGGGTACCACTGCCATCTTTCCAACGTGTTTACTCGTAGAAGACACGTAGACCTTATTCATCATGAAGAACACGTATTTCACTGAAATATGGACGTGTAAATGTGAACTTCCATCGTATAAGATGTACTGATTTTCGAACATATTTTAGCTATCACTCTTCAGTAATGCCTCCTAGTCGCAAATTTGCTCGCAAAGTTCACCCCATTCGACGCCCTTCTCGAACACAGTCGACGCGTTTCTTAACTTATTCCTCTTTTCTTTTCTTCTTGGTTGTCTCTATTATTTTATTATGCCCTGTACCAGCAAAAGCGGAGCCTGTATCTCGTCCAGAATACGGGACGGTTATTGGTATTGGTGTGTACTTTCTTGCAATTTTAGCTCGAAGATGTTCTCAATTAAACTCGCGCATAGACTTGGGAACGACGTGGGTTTTTTGTCACATTGACTAGCTGATCTGTCTTACTAACGTGAATATTTGATTAGCTATTCTTGTGTTGGGTAGGCGTCTTTCATTGCCATTGGTGCAGGCTAGTTTGTTAATATGCATGTATTACAGCGTGCAAAGAAATGGTCGAGTCGAAATTATAGCAAATGATCAAGGCAATCGAATCACACCTTCTTGGGTCAGTTTTACGGATGAAGAGCGCCTGTATGTCCTGTTTTAATGACTTTATATCACCTATAACTAAATGAATGATTTTAGTGTCGGTGACAGCGCGAAACTTGCCTTCCATACCAACCCAAGCAATACTGTCTTCGACGCAAAACGACTCATTGGACGCAAACTAACCGAACCAGACGTACAACGAGATCTCAAACACTGGCCCTTCTCAGTCAAGGAGAGCCATGGAAAGCCTACCATCACTGTAAAATATAAGAGCGAAAACCGACAATTTGTAGGTTTTCACCTTCTGCATATACATTGTGTGCATATACATTGTGTTGACCGACACAACTTGACAGTCGCCAGAAGAAATAAGTGCGATGGTGTTGACAAAGATGAAGATGACTGCGGAAGCGTATCTGGGAGAGAAGGTCACCCATGCTGTTATTACAGTCCCTGCTTGTGAGTACGACCCCAGAAAATTTTATACTCTCATCAGCTCACTATTCCATATCTCAGACTTCAACGACGCACAGCGTCAAGCAACGAAAGATGCCGGTACCATCGCCGGTTTGACTGTGCTTCGTGTTCTCAACGAGCCCACTGCGGCTGCTCTTGCATATGGACTGGACAAGAAAGGTCCAGAATCCAAAATTATTGTCTACGATCTTGGAGGAGGAACCTTCGATGTTTCCCTTCTGTCTATCGAAGATGGCCTTTTCGAAGTCCTAGCGACAGCTGGCGACACTCATCTCGGAGGGGAGGACTTCGATAACCGAGTTATTGATTACCTCGTAAAGTCGTATAAAAAGAAAACGGCAACGGACATCTCTGAGAATCAACGGGCTATGGGAAAACTGAAGAAGGCCGTAGAAACTGCCAAACGCACGTTATCGACCCAGCAAAGTACCAATGTTGAGATCGAGGGCTTCGAGAACGGAAACGACTTTTCGACGTCCCTTACCAGGGCCAAGTTCGAGGAACTCAACATTGACCTCTTCAAGAAGACTATGAAACCTGTAGAACAGGTACTTCGGGACGCCAATATTAGCAAAGATGAGGTTGATGAAGTTAGTATTGTTAGCTATATTACTATTTGAATCATACTGAACGGCTCGGACCAGATTGTTCTCGTTGGCGGATCCACAAGAATACCCAAAGTTCAGCAAATGCTGAAGGAGTACTTCGGAAAGGAACCATCCAAGGGTATTAATCCTGACGAGGCTGTTGCATATGGCGCAGCTGTCCAAGGTGCTATTCTTTCGGGTGTCAAAGGAATGGAGGAGATTGGCCTCGTCGATGTCAACCCTCTTACTCTTGGAATCGAAACGACTGGCGGTGTTTTTACACAACTGATCAAACGGAACACGATCATCCCAACAAAGAAGAGCCAGATGTAGGTGTATCATTTTCTTGCATACACAATGTCGACTAATGAGTCTGATAGCTTCTCGACGGCTGTTGACAATCAAAATACCGTCCTCATTCAAGTATATGAAGGCGAGCGGGCATTAACGAAGCATAATAATCTTCTCGGAAAATTCGAACTTTCCGGAATCCCTCCTGCCCGCAAAGGTGTGCCGCAGATCGAAGTAACATTCGAAGTTGACACAAACGGTATTATGAAGATTTCAGCAGGAGATAAGGGAACGTAAGTGCGCTCATACTCGATGACTAACCTTTGTCCTGACTATACATGCAGTGGAAAGTCCGAGACCATCACCATCACTGGTGGAAGAGACCGATTATCCCAAACAGACATCGATAAGATGCTTGCTGAGGCGGAAAAGTTCGCGGCGGAAGACGAGGTCCACCGGAAACATATCGAAGTAGAGAATACCCTCTCTTCCTTCGTGTATGGTCTAAAAGACCAACTTGCTGACCATGAGGGCTTTGGTGCCAAAATTGACGAAGCCGACAAGAAAATAATCGCGGGCGCAGTGCAAGAGACTGTTAAGTGGCTAGAATCCGAAGGGAAGGCCGCCACCGTTGAGGACTTGGAAGATAAATTGGCTAGTAAGCACCATTTCTTCTCTTGGCGACTATCTTCGGTAACTGATAACCCTCTCCAGCATTACAAGACATAATTAACCCCATCACTTCGAAGCTATATCAAACCAATACCGGAAACGAAGATGAGCAATTAGGCAGGCATGATGAGCTGTAGTTTATTTAAACTGGTCATTTGTAATAATATAATGGATAGATTACATATAAAAAGACATACAAACCATTCAAACGAACTTATAATTTAATATCCTATCCTGTATCGCTCTTTTCTCGAAGCCATTCCGAAGAGAAGAAAATAAAACAATCCGGTTGAACTAGCGGTTTTCCTATTACATGCTTGTGGGCACCTTTGCCTCTCTGCGAGCGCTTTCTTTCGGAATAACGTTGCCAAAGAATAGCTTTCGCGTTTGGTTTGGTACGATTGTTCAGCATCCAAACCGGAGCTAGGTTGGACTGTGTTTTTTCAGGCTGTGGAGTACGATATTCAACCTTTGATTGCATAGAAGAACCGTCAAGAGTAGGAACAGAAGCAAGAGACTCTGTTATATCCCGAGAAACTTCTGGTATGTTGGCTAGGTCTGCAGATGCATGCAGATGCGTCGGGGTCGTTGCTTCCACCTGAATGGTCTGCGATTCATCATCGCTGGAAAGTGTCAAGTCGATGACTTCGTTCGCTAACGACGAAGACGAAACACGAGAGTATGTAGACAGTTTTGAAGTAGGTACGGTTGACAATGTGGATGTAGAAGATGTTGATCTAGACACAGGTTTATCGATAATAATGATACTATCTTCATCAGGAAGGGAGAAAGTTGTGCTTGTCCCAAAAGATTGACCAGTTTTCTGCGCAGGTAAACCTGATGATGCAGGTAGATTTAAGGGCACAGATGAAACTGAGGCTGAGTGCATCTTCGAGTCACGAATCTTAGCACACTGTCCACATTGCCAGGCTCTAATGCCGTACAGGATACTGTCATTGTTGTTACTGATTGCACGTTTATTAGTCTCTTTTATCATCATAAGTAGTTTCTTCTGGGATATAGGAGGCGTATGACAAGCTTCAGGTTGCAATGTGAATGATTATACAAGCGATTCGCAATAAAGACGAGAGGACATACGGTGGTGCCAGTGTTTCTTGCATTGACAGCACGTAAGAATGAATGCTGTAGGAGTTGAATCACCCCCGACTAAGCAAACAGTGCACAGTTTATCTTGAGGCATCTGATTGATAGACATTGCGACAGAATTAATACAGTGAATTTGAGAGGTTAGATTGGAACTTGGCAGTGAATGATGAGGAAAGCTGTTTACATCTATTAGTATATGATTTCGTTGACCTGTTGATACTAGTACTGACGGCAACCATGTTTATTCTAAGCCAGTCTCATATTTGATGATACAACGTACAGCTAGCCAAGTATGTTGAAATATAATTTGGCACTTACCAGAATATTAGTCATGGCTCAGTATCAGTAATTGGACTAGTAATCCATAGCATTGTAGACAGAAGTAGAAAGTACTAGATACTTGCTAGATACACTAGCGGAGGTATTTATATAAACAGTGTAGCTACAGTAGAGTACACATCACGGTTTTGTAACCTTAGACTAACAGCTTCGTTCTTAGTGTACATTTCCTCAACAAAGTATGTGCTCTACAGGTAATTTATCATGATGTATCAGAGTCGTTGTTCATCAAGTAATAATAACGTTTGTCACTGTCACCGTACTCCATAAACCAATTATCATTCGGGAGATTCCTCCTTTTCTTCTGCAACGCTATCCTTCCGCGAATTCGACCCTTGTTTACTAGCCATCTCGGAATTGCTACCCGTTTTGACAGGTTCGCTCTTGAATTTTCCTTTTACTCTACTTCTGGGGGGGAGAGAAGCTGTCGTTGTCGCTACAGACCCTGCACGAGCCATCCGTTTCCGCTCTACTATCACAGCCTCTATCGGAGGCTGAGCAGTAAGAACTTCGCCATCCTTAGTTGCTGGAACGCCATGCTCTGTTGTAGGGAGCGATTTACTCTTCCCTTCTTCTGCCACCGCTTTCAGGATCTGTTTCTCTTGATCAGGCGACGCGGTGAGATGCTGTTCGTCGACCGCCAATAGCTTGTCAGCGATTGGTGCAATTGTGACGTCGTCCTTCGTTTCCTTGGGGATCGTAGGTGCACTGGTAGCTCTCTTGAAGCTCATTTTCGGAATCTTTGTAGCTTTGTTGTTGGTTTTGCTAGGTATCGAACCGATAGTGGGTACGGCGGGGGCACTATTGGTGTAAGTTCCTCCATGCGCACCATCGGCATCGAACTCATCGTAAATCTCCTCGCCGATCAATTCTGATCGAGTATTAGTAGCTAGTCAATATGACAAATACAATGTACCCACCTTCCAAAACATCTTCCAGTGTAATGATACCTAAAGGCATAATGGCAGGATCAAAGCCCCGCAAGAACTGTAATGAGATAATGAGTGATTGCCACACGCATGAAATGTTACTACGAACCTCATTTGCACTCGATTTAGCCAGAACAGCATCCGCAGGCATCCTCTGCTCCTTCTGAAATACGCTTTTATGACCCTTGCTGCCCCTCAAGTCACCGTTATTAGCTAACGCAAAGTCCTTTGCTTGAATTCCAGTTTTCTGCTCCTCTCCTTTCTCAGAAGTCACTGTAATGTTCAAAGTTTCGTTCTGTTCATCACCGTCCTTCACGGACTCCTCGTCTTCGGTATCAGAGTCGGAGTCGCTACTATCTCCCAAGCCAACGCGGTCTTTCAGCCTTTGCGTGAGCCCTCGTCTAGCAGCCTTCTTCACGCTCTTGGCCTTTTCCACGCTAAACCTAGACACTACAGCCATGTGCGAATGACCCTCTTGGAACTTGTCGAGAATTCCAAGGAGTGACTCGTTATTAGGAACGAAGAACACTTTGTTGAGCTGGACGTTGCGAAGAGGGGTTGCATCTGACAAGACATATATGGTGAGCACATGATAATTGACGATGATTTGTACTCATACCTTTTGTATCCAGAAGCACCAATTGCTTTACGAGTAAAATGCCAATAATCTTCTGTACCCGTTGAGAGATCACTTGTGTCGGCTTTCCCTTGGTGCTTTCACCGCTTTCGGATACCTGAATGCTGAGAGGGGTATCGATTTCCTCGTAGACAGGAATACGGCTGTGACCCGAGTCGACAATCTTTTTGACAGTTTCATAGTCCAGAATAGAATTTATTGAAAGCATGAAGACATCAGAGATAGGGGTCATTGCCTATTAATGGCCGATTAGGGTTAGCATTGGTCGATAGGTAGGTAACATACTTGTTTGACGACCTTCTCCTGCAAGTCAAGAGTTGCACCAATGATGGTGACTGTATCGGAATTCAAGTCTCCACCATGAGGGGATGTCGTCGAGTGCAATGCGATGAGCTCCTTGAGTTCTGGAAATGAGCGTTAATGACTGTAATATATGCAATATAGCAACAGGTTACCAGCTCTGCGATACATAATCCCATGGTGAGCGCCTAAAGCAAACTCAAGAATTTTAGCAACCGGCCAAGCGATAATGCCCTGGAGATATTCGTATGTGAGTTTTCTTGATGAGAAAATTATCAAGAATTGATGAGCACCATGGTGTAAAGAAGAACAGTAGTAAGACCCGCAAGCTTCGCTCCGAGATACAATCCATAGCGAGTGAATATTGACTGAGGAATGATTTCTGCAAAGCTGTAATAGAAACCGTTATCAGTACTGCGGCAGTACTACTAGACAACATGACGTCATGTACACTGAAATCAAATTGATGACAAGATTTCAAGACGCCCATGCAGAGGTCGTGTGCGCTGTGCAAGTAGCCGAATATGAAAGGCAGTACTCACATTACAATGAGTACAGTGCTGACTACCACGCTCTGAAAGCCTCCTCCAAGAACTGGGTCTGCAATAACGGGCAGCGACTCGTTGACGATCATGTTGGAGAGCAACAAGGTGACGAGAAGGAGGTGTCCATTCTTGCGAATCGGTTGGATCTTTTTGGCATATTCGCGCTGCTTTCTGTGAGGGAGAGTTAGAAGTGTTTATAGATAAGAGAGGAGAGGGACATACGGAGTACCGCTAACACTTAGCACATTGAGCTGTGTCTCATCCAAACTCATGTATCCCAGTGTCAGACCAGCGAATAGACCAGAAAGCAGGACAAGAACAGGTATGAGTACTGCAAAGGCGATCATCTTGTGGTCATGGGGGTTGAATTCCGACTTTCTGCGTACAAGGACATGTTCGGTCGAGTGGGAATTGTTGGACGCTGCGTGGCGGAATAGGTTTGGAATTGACTGAAAAGCGAACGCAAGAGCTGAGTAGAGAAGACGCGTAGACTGGGGGCCAAGAGAGTGAGAGCGGGAGCCAAGAGAGCGACCAAGAGAACGGGGAGATGCGATTGGCGCCATTCAATGCAGCGTCGAACGGGTTTGAACGTAACGAGCAAGACATAAACGCTTGGCTCTTAACGTGCTTACGTAATCATATTGACTGTCGTCATTGGTAACGTTCAAAGGCCGTTCAACATTCAAGTCATTCGCGAGCAGAGCTCTAGATCTCTAACATACGTTTGCAAGGCAGTTGAGCACAGGATATCATTGATAGTTATGTGTACGCGTAGCAAGACTAAGCAATTAATACAAGTGGAAGAGAACAATACTTTGATAAGTACACGAGGCTCATTTCAGTCAAAACGTTCATTTCATACGGTCATTACTAGTAGGAGGGTCCGACTGCATGTACACTCGACACCCCTCTTTCGCCATGCGAGACGCTTATCCGACAAGGGGAGCACGCTCCTCGTCGTTAAGAGCAATCCTGCCACTGCGGGCGCGGGTGAAGAGGCCAAAGGCGCCCTTGAAGACCCAGACGAGCGCGAGGATGGCAAAGACGAGGGAAGACCAATGGATAAAGCCGGAGCTCCTCTGGTGGGCGAAGATGGCCCAAAGGGACCAGGCGATGGCAATCGAGGCCGGGAGATCACCCTCAGGGGTGGAGAAGGCGTAGGTTGCGGCAGTGCCCTCGAGGAAGAAGCTGGTAATGTGTGAGTATGTGACGTGTGAAATAAGAACAGAAGATGCACTTACAGGGCAAGGAAGACGAAGACCTTAGTCCAGATGCCTGCGCCGTGGGTGATGGCATTCACACCGAAAGCCTCGAATGCAGTAAGGACAACGAGGACAGTGGTCCATCCGTGGTAGAGAGAGAATGGGAGGTGGATGAAGAGCTCATCGGGGAGGCTCTGGGGAGAGTGATGCTTCTTGACAATGTAGTAGATATGGGTGACTGCAGAGCTGACGAAGAGAGCGAACACGAAAGCTGCGAGGGAAAGAGGTTAGGGTATGTCAAAGAAATAAAGTAGAACGTACCAATAATGTAGTGGTGGGAGGCCCAGAGGTTGACGTAGATTGCGTTGAGGACAGCAAGCAAGGGGAAACGCCAGGAAATACCGTCGATGACGACATGTTTTCCACCGGGGAAGAACTGGTAGATGATTGTGCCGAGGAGGAGGACGTGGATGAGGGACCAGATGAGGAAGGCCCAGGGAGCGGGGGTGAGGTAGGTCTCTTTGCCGGTGTAGTAGATGGAGGAAGGAGCTGCGATGGTGTAGAGGTTGGAGCCGAGGAAGAGGAAGTAGACGATGATGTTTACGATTTTGAGGAGGATGCCATCCTTCCAGGAAGCGTCAGCCATTGCGAGCGGAGGTGTGCGTAAGATGGGAGGAGTGGTGAGTGCGGGGGGAAGGTCAGTGACCGTTTGAGAGTAAGAAGAGGGCTGCTCCTCGGTTTTATGTATTCTGCAGTCCGTGCGCGTCAAGACCCGTCCAGATGCCTCATTGCGGCTGACGTCATATGACGCGTTTATGCTCGACTCGCAGCCACTCGCAGCCACTCCCGCCACTACACTCGTCATCTAGATCATTGTCTGCTTGTCCACCGGACCTCTCCCATCAAAAAAAAATCCTCATTTCGCTCAAATCTATCGCCTTCTCTTCGCTATCGCCATCCGCGTTCTTCTAGCTGATTCTAGTACCTCAATCCATTTCTTTATACTCGATCCAAAGGTCCCTGCCCCGAGGCTTTCCTGTCTATTATACACTCTCTTACTCGCACGACGCGCTTCTCGCACCTCCAACTGCCTGATGTTCCCACTCTAAACCTACCATCATCTTGGTGCATGGAGCACACGTCAATTGTCCCCTATAAATGTAATGTATGCTTATGCGCATCGCCTGAATTCACCGACATCCTTTTCAGGTCATGAAGATCATACTCTAGACTGACCCAATGTTCCACCGTTGTCACGGACAGTCTACGTTCCATTCTTTCCTGCATTCTCACAGTACAGTCCTTCAAGAACAAAGAATGTATATCTATTGAATAAATGTAGTATGTATACAGCTCTAATGATAAATATCCGATTAAACCTATATAAAACCCAATTATGAAGGAGGACTAGATAAAATAAATCATCAGCAACAACACTACCAAACGCCACTGCAGGAACTTACACAGGTGCAACAGAAGTAACTGGGCCAGGATCGGCAGTAAGAGCGGGGAATGCGCTCGAAGCACATGCCTGCTCTATTTGACTCGGCGAGAATCCAGCGGGAAGATGAGGCTTCGTGGTGAGAGCCTTAGGAACAGGGATCACTTCAGAGCAGTCAACCATGTTGGCCTTGTTCTGTCCGAGGAGCGACATCTTAAGCATGGCCGCCTTAAATTCAGCTTGCATCTTGGCTTGGTTGTCTGAACAGTAATGTCAACCCACATATCCTGTAAATACAGTGAATAGGACTTACTAGCAAGAGATTGCCATTCACAGGCAGTCCTGGAGTCACGAGCGAGGTTGTGGTCCGACTGGAGACGGATTTCACCTAGGAGGGGAGACTCGACTTCTCCTTGGTTGCCACCAGTTCTGTAGTACGCTAATGAGTAGTTGTTACAAGTGTTAAAATGAATATAGCGTACCCAGGGAAGACTGTGCCACGGAGTTGGACTTCAATGAAGACCTGGGTGTCGAACAGACCAGGTGTAGAATCGAAAGGAGTTCTGGAGTAACATTGATATTGAGTAAATGTTTGTGAATACTCTCCAGAATAACACGAACCCCGGGATACTAGGATCCACATGGTCGGCCGCAGCGACAGAGTGGGAAGCTAGCAAAGCAACAACCTCGGCAGGGCTGAAGCCAGCATCACCCATGCGGGCGAGGATGTCAGTCACAGTGTCTGGTGTAATTTTATTAGCCACTACAACGATGTATACATGCTATTAGACGACATACCGAATGGCTCGGGAACAAGAAGATCGGGTGAAGCAGCCTTTGCAACAGGACGGCCGAGGAAGAAGTCCAGGCGAGGTGCACCAGGACAGTTGCCGACACCGATAGCACCAGCGAATTGAATGCTAAATAGTGCGTCAGAGGCTTGTGTAAAATTCTAAAGAAATAAAGACTACTTACAAGTCGCCAGGCGTGATGTTGTGCTTGGCAATGATACCTTTCTGGAGGTCAACGATGTCGTCGATACCACCATTGGCGTGGAAAGCGGTCTCAATTTCATCAAAGGTGATGATGGAACCGTCAGCACCTCCTCCACTGGAAATAAAATTAGTAAATCACAGATAACCCGACGTGAATGACCGCCACATACCCCTTAGTCGGCGAGAAGCCGATCGCGTCGTGGAAGGTCAGACGAATAGATTCATGGACCTCTTCGCCGCACTCTCCACCGTCGAATAAATTCGTCTGAATATCTTCGAGGATGGGGAACAGCACACAACATGCCGCGTTAGTAGCTGTATTTTTGCCGTCGGGGCACGCTACGCGCTTGGTGAGCGCCGCTGTAACAACCGATGAGTACGTAGACTGGGCGTAGCGGCAAGACGAAAAGACTAACCGCTAGCAATCTGGATGGCACCAAGAATAAAGAGTGTTGAAAGGTGCTTGAAAGCCATTGTGTAGAAGGGGAGATGAGAGTCGAAGTGACTTGCTTTTCTCCGGTTTTCGTTGTAGGTCTTTTATACCTCTCGACGGTATGCATTGCCTCATAAAACAGGAGCAAAATTTTAATCAGCAGTTGAGCAATCACTCGTTCGCAACCCGACGACGAATCGTGTGTACGATTGCGTGTCTCCCGGGCAATCCTTTTCAGGCAATTTTCAACTTTCCTGGGGATGTTGACCGTCTGTGAGAGTCGTTTTTTGGCAGCGAAACAAGAGCTATGGTACGAATGCCGTTAACTAGTAGTGAACTCGTGAGAGAATCAGGGAATCAAGCTCTGTTCGATCCCCAATATGCGAGTTATTTTTAGAGCAAGAGGTACGGCCTGCTTCATCTTTCCGCCCGAAGCTTCGCTTAAAAATAAGCAACGGTCGGTGGAACCGCAGTTGGATGGATTTTGACACGCAAGCGAATGCCATCAGTGCGCGCTAGACTATTGAATGGTCGGCTGTCCGTGGTCAACTACTATCCGGTGTACCGCCACTCGGAATGTCGGGCAGCTCCCGCCAGATAGTGCTTCTTGATGTGAATTCCTCGACCAAGCAAACGGACATATGTAACCAGGAACTAGGTAACAATCTTCTTTCCGTGTTCGGACAAGTATAGTCATTATTAAAATTATACCATGCTGATCTTCTCTTGCTCGTCGTAGAGGTAGCATCCATGTTCGATGGTATCTTTTTTGCTGACAGACACACTCCAGGAACAGGAGATTTGATGCAGAGGAATGATTCACCGAGAATCACGCAGGATACTACAAGCCATATCAGAAGAGATAACATACGCAGTTCATGTCTTTCCGCAGAAGGTTTTACCGTGATTAATTCCAAACGCCAAGCCTTGTTCGTGTATTTTCGACTTTGTCACCTTCGCTACTGGAATGACAGTGAAAACTCGGCAACCACAAGATGCATAACAGTCAGTTGGTGAGAATATTATTACTGCACTTACTCACTGTCAACGGGCAAAAACTTTCATCACTCGCTCTCTGGGTTAAAGCGCAGCGGAAGCTTTAGAGCAAAACGCGCATGGTGATACAAGGGCATGGGTGGTTGCATTTTTCGAGGGTCCGAATGACAGTTTGCAAGTGGAAAGCGGAGCCAAAGCGGATGTGAACGAGCACGTATGAGAACAGAAGGGTATGGAACACGAAGTTGTATAAGCTTAGCGCTTATGATAACCAAGAAGGGGGGCGGTGAGAGACCGAGTCAAATTATGATGTTGCATGATGGTTGAAGTTCCAGAAAGCTTTTAGAGTACGTTTCAAGATTTATAATGGAGTACAATTGACACCTTAAAGCCAGAACATAACGAAAGACCAGGTTTGAGATGTTCAAGCGTTCAAATTTGATGTGATGAACAGTAGAAGCATGAGAGATTAACGAAGAAGTAGCTATTGAGGAAGGTTGGAGGAAGACAAACTGAAAACAGGCAACAATGTCACATATCACGCATAATCACATGCTTGTGACTAACGCGTCTGATTCAAAGTACTTGGTCGCGATCAAATTCTTTACCTGGATTGTTAGAGGCCTGCACAGCAGAGCAAAGCGCCAAAGTGGCGACTGGATACTAGACATAGTGGGAATGATAAAATAGCTTCAAGAATATGAGATTTGACGTTATCATAAAGTAACCACATCTTTATTTAAAACTTCAATCAAACTTTACGGAGAGCTACGACTCGAAGATAGAGTTATCCTTCTAGCAAAATGGTAGAGACCAGGATTATTTAAGAGGGTGGTCTATATACGTGTATAATGTTCATCAGTCAGCTTCATAACTAGAGCACAGTTTATCACTTACACAGGGGGAACTGCGGTAACTGGACCAGGATCCGCACTTAAAGCAGGGAACGGAGCAGACGCGCAGGCCTGTTCAACTTGATCCTGTTTGAAGCCAGCAGGGAGATGAGGCTTGGCGGTCGCTGGTAATGGCTGGGGAACAGGGATGACTTCCGAACAGTCCACCATGTTGGCCTGGTTTTGACCGAGAAGTGATAGTTTCTGCATAACGACCTTGAATTGTGCTTGCATCCTCGCTTGGTTGTCTTGGAAGGCAGAAAAATTAGTAAAATACAGAGGTCTAGTATAAGTTGGATTTTGCGTACTGGCGAGAGATTGCCATGCGCAGGCAGTTCGCGAGTCGCGGGCAAGGTCGTGGTCAGACTGAAGACGCATCTCCCCACGTAGTGGAGATTCGACTTCTCCTTGATTTCCTCCAGTGCTAACAGCATGAATGAAATTAGAATCTATATAATTGATGAAGAGAAACATACCCAGGGAAAACAGTACCACGAAGTTGCACTTCAATAAATACCTGGGTGTCAAACAATCCAGGAGTAGAATCGAACGGTGTGCTGGGAAAACACTTAGCATATGTTAGCATACTCAAACAAATGATATAATTACCCGGGAATAGTAGGATCCACGAGATCAGCTGCAGCAACGGTATGAGAGGCTAATAGGGCAACGACTTCCTCCGGACTGAAACCGGCATCGGCCATTCGGGCAAGAATATTCGTGATGGTGTCTTTAGAATTTAAAATCAGTGATCACGGACTACATTAGAATGCAAGAATATTACCAAAGGGCTCAGGGACCAGAAGATCCGGAGATGGGGCCTTAGCGGGAGGACGAC
Organism: Crucibulum laeve; assembly: GCA_004379715.1. Taxonomy (NCBI): domain Eukaryota; kingdom Fungi; phylum Basidiomycota; class Agaricomycetes; order Agaricales; family Nidulariaceae; genus Crucibulum; species Crucibulum laeve. The sequence goes on from ML213590.1 coordinate 1,461,670, forward strand.
CGAGGAAGAAATTCAAGCGAGGTGCACCAGGACAATTGCTTACACCAACAGCACCAGCAAATTGTATACTGTATAACCGAAGTGGTCAAAACAATCCAGTCAAAATGAATATTTAATACGTACAAGTCACCAGCAGAAATATTGTGCTTGGCAATAAAAGGTTTCTGAACATCGACTATGTCATCGATGCCTCCGTTAGCATGGAAAGCGGTCTCAATTTCATCGAAGGTGATGATAGAGCCATCGGCACCTCCCCCACTACGAAACAATATATTAATATATCGCCGACAAATGGAAGGCTATTTAAACATACCCCTTGGTGGGCGAGAAACCGATAGCATCGTGAAAAGTTAAACGAAGGGATTCGTGGACTTCTTCACCACATTCGCCGCCATCAAAGAGGTTCGTCTGAATGTCTTCAAGGATAGGGAACAAAACGCAGCACGCCGCATTCGTTGCAGTATTCTTGCCATCAGGACAGGCAACACGCTTCGTGAGGGCAGCTAAACAAATACAATCGTTAATGCCAAGTAACAGTGGATCGAACGTTGACTGACCGCTTGCACTCTGTATAGCACTGATGGCTAAGAGTGAGACAGAGAGGTATTTGATAGTCATCGATAGAAACCTTGGAGGCTGCGTGTCCTGCTGTTAGCTGTTAATCCACGACGCCTTTTATACAACTTTCAATGGTTGATGGACAATAAATTCTGCTATCCGTGGAAGACTGGTGTTCACACCGTGTCGTGTACCTCCGCCCAAATACCACGACTCTCAAAGAAACGGCGGTGCTTCCCAGCAGCTATTGGGAATGGAAAAGTGACGTTAGATTGGTGTGGGCATGTACTTCGTCTGAAAAGACATATTGGAGAGGTGAAACCCAGCAGAAGAATGGGATATGATATATTCTGCTTGTAATTGAAGCCGTACGATTCAGTGGTTCTGCATCAACTAATGGCATCCAAGGTTGCAATGGCGAATTATTTGCTTGAACCGGAAACGGTTTGGTTTGAAAAAGCAAACCCATTCACTAAGTTGAGTTTCTATAGGATAATACAGCTATTATGGATTTCTATAGCTGTTATCATCAAATGCGGGTATGTTTAATTTTGGTAACGTCTTCTTATACCGAGATAACGGACTCACCTCGGGTGTTATTCTATCGGGGAACAATCAACCTTGATATTGTTCCCAGAGGCCACTCTATATGCGTGGAAGAAGCATTTAACATCGGGGAACACTTCGTTTTGCTCGCGCGGCAGTCAACAGCTGCAGGTCGCCGGAAGGATGACGCATTAAATGCGTTGGATAGAAGGGCTGATATGCATCATGTAACTGTTGTGGCATCTAAAAAATACATGTGTTTCGGAGCCAGTGGTACATGATTGATCATATGAGAGGAACTTTTGAACAAATTACTGGAAATGAATACTTAAGTACTGGATTTGAGTGAAGACCAACCTGCTCGACTCACAAAAAAGCATGTATCTTGGAGTCCTATATCATATTTAATCATACGATTCGTCTGAATTAAGCCAGAAGTAAAGCAGAAGACTCATTAAGAGGTCCAGTTGCCTACAGCATTCCTCCACGGGTGTACTAGTACCATTTTGCCGGTGCATCATACTACTGCCTTGCGTGGTGGCAGGAATTGAGTCTTGAAGGTCTTCTCTATTGGTAAGAACTATTAAGGCTTAAGGTAGGCGATGGTGTAATACTAGACCATGTTAAAACGTGGTGGAAGTTGCGAGATGGCATACTCAGCTCGTTGTGGTTGAGGCTTCCCCACGGCTAACACGGCGATCAAATAAAGTGAGGATTCCCCGGTCACAATCGCGTGACAAGTAGAAACTAGTGCTGTGACAGACGCGCTGCTCTTCAACTTGAACGTCTACAACAAGTCGATACTCTGGCGATATTCAACAGTGTTCTAACAACCACATTCACGTCGGAATCTTATCAATATAATTACTTCAAACCTCTAATATTCCCTTCGACATGGACGCAACTCACGACATCGATCCTTCCTCCCCAGGTGAGCCATCGACAAGAATAAGTGAAAGTCGCATGATTAATAACCTACCGTTGTTGTAGAGGTCATGCTTACATTTTATCGTCGACTATATCCTTTCAAAGCAATACACAACTGGCTCAGCCATGAGCCTATACCAACACGTCTCTTTACACATCGCGAATTCGCATTTACTCTCCCTGGCGATGTCTACCTTCGTTACAACTCTTTCAGCTCTGCGGAGGAGCTCAAAAAGCAAGTGTGCCAACTAAATCCCACTCGTTTTGAGATTGGACCTGTATACTCTGCACGCGTGAGTCCTTTTCATATCTTTCACGGTCAGCTCTGTTGACTATATCACTAGCCGAGAGACAAGAAGACCGTCCGGTCTGGTGCATTCAATCCGCTTCAACGTGAGCTGGTCTTCGATATCGATATGACCGACTACGATCCCATCCGAACGTGTTGCTCGAATGCAGGCATATGTAGGCGTTGTTGGGGTTTCATTTCTGCTGCTGTTCGTGTTCTTGATACAGCCATCCGCAACCAGTTTGGATATGACAAGCTTCTGTGGGTTTACTCTGGAAGAAGAGGAATTCATCTATGGATATCAGACAAAGAAGCTATGGATTTAACGGATAACGAGCGTAAAGCTTTGGTTGGATGGATGACTGTGATAACGGGCGGGAAAGAGACAGGAAGGAAGCTCAATATTCGCTCTGGCTCCAAGAGTTTACCACCTCCACTCCAGTATGACTCCATTGTTTGCTTATTGTTAACGTACTCAAATGTTTTCTAGGGATGCTTTGCAGATCCTCAGAAAAATCTTTTCCGACCTCATTCTCGCCGATCAAGACTGCTTTGGATCGGAAGCTGGTTATGAAGCACTGTTGGAACTGATACCTGACTCCGGAACTGTCGAGAGGCTCCGTGAAAAATGGACAAAGGATCCTAATCGCTCCTCCGAGGATAAGTGGTCCGACTTCAGGGAGATAGTCAGGAAGAAGCCCGAATCAGAACGTGTAAATAATCCATCTTTTGCTATTTTCGACCACTGACGGCAGCTTATCTAGCTCCCCCTGCAAGCTGCTATGGAGGACGTTGTCATTCAATACACCTATCCACGACTCGATGCTGAGGTGTCAAAACATCGAAACCATTTGCTTAAAGCTCCATTCTGCATTCATCCCAAGACCGGCAGGGTCTGTGTCCCTATTAACCCTGATCAAGTCGAGAAGTTCGATCCTGAAATGGTTCCTACTGTCGGGCAGCTTTTGCGAGAACTGGATGCCATCGGGAAGACAGAGGAGCAAGGAACTGATCATCATGCCGGTAAGTTGACCTCTGGTTTATCCATGATATTTGAACCAATTTTAACGATAGATTGGGAGAAAACCTCATTGAAGCCCTACGTTGACATGCTGGATAAGCATGCGTCACTACTTATGGAAGAAGTGAGGCGGGAAAAACGTGGAGCAGGTCAGTTTCTTCTTGCGACAACTCTAGTTTTCTATTGATCTTGACGTACCGCAGAACCAAATCTATCATGGTGAGTATGTATGAATTCTAGGTCTTTATTTATTTGGCTGTATGATGTGTACTACTTGTTTTCTACTCTCTTTCTACAATGGTGATACGACACGGAACTCTGCATTATGCTTTGTCTAATCGTAGAATTTTACGGACAATGAAGGGTTGGCTAAAGTCATTTCCAACGAAATCAAGTTGAACAAACATGACGCCTACATCACATTATAATGGCCTCATGGCGTAATGCTAAGTGATAGAGATGCTTGATATTGTAGGCCATTTGTCTGCGATGAATTGGCGAACGTTTGCAAATGAGCGTTGATTTGGCATGGCCCACTCTCTTGGCAAATAGGCCAAGTCAGAGTTATGGATTGTTAGCATTCCTTGCTTTTGGTAAATAGTCTTCGATGCCACGGACGGAACCTGAACTCAAGGACGGAACATGTTCTTCGCAGCGCTAACAGCGAGAGAGAAGGAAAGCGATCGAAACGTGGGTAGCCGGTGTTCACGATTGCTGAGCAGTATACAAAGGAGGTCCTGTCGTGGACTCAATAGGTGATAGTGAGCTAGCGGGCAAGTGAGAGACCGACGCTGATGTTCTCATCTCTGAAATCTAGCTATGGTATCCAAAAACATTCTATTGTAGTGATGACGCTAATACAGCAGTAGCATTCGACTCCCGAGCCAATCAACATAAAGACAACATAAAAAAATAAATGAAATGCTAAAATTATGACTGCGATGTAGCATGTATTCAAGAGAAAAGAAAAGATGTGCCCATAGGAGTCCTCGAAAAAAAACCCAAATGACGTTCTATGTTTTTGTAATCCGGCAAGAAGAAACCAATGAGTACTGTTTGTGTTTGTTTAGTATACCGCACTTCCTATTTCCGCAATCTCCAATTCTAACCATCGCAGAACGATGCCATTCCCATCGGGCTTGGCTAGTAGTGCGGTCATGACGCGGTGGACAACCGCAGTTGCACATTCCTCTGCGCGGCCAAAACCGCTTAGACACCCTTTCCTGTACTCCTCGTCCTTAAGGCCGAGCAACGATGGTACGGAAGTGTTCACACCATCTCCATACGCATGCAGGAGGATGGGAAGGACGATGAGTGAGGGCAGCTCTGTTGTGAGGACATCCATCTCGCTTGCGAGCTCTTCAGCGTTGTGCCCCGAATCAGATTTGTTTTGGATGGCATCGAGGAGAATAGGAAGGGCTTTGAGCCCCTCGAATGCTTCGTCTACAGCCTCCCTGGCGAGACGGGAGGCCTCTGATCCGCCGCCGGGGCGAGGAAGTGTATTAAGTAGCTCGTAAAGAGCTCGTGCATCAGCCGCAGCACTCGCAGGGAGCGACACCAACGGCGGTGAAGGAGGCCGCGACGGTGGAAGCTTGATTGTGAACCTTCCTGCAGGAGGGGTTATAGGCGGAGTCGTAGACGATGATCCGGTGCGCTTCTTTACCGGAAGCGAGGGGCCAAACTGTGGCGAAGGTGGCGGGGAAGGGGTTAGCTGCTGCCGATGAGACAGCGCGACTAGTCCCTTCCATACAAGTGAGATGAGAAACGTAGCCAAAGTCGCATGCGACAGTGGTGACGAAGTGTATCTTGTAAGAGCCCGAGCACATATGGGCATCAATGTCTGCAAGGTTACGATGGAGGGGTGATTCACCACAGTAACCTTGGCTCCAATGACCACTTTGACCCCAGCACTGGTATTTGGGGTTTCAAGGGCCTCTATGAGAGGCATGAGCTCACCACGCAGTGCTGTCACTAGCGGTGTAACTACTCTATTAATGAGGGATGCAAGTCCCTCGCGAATGGATTTGAGACCGTCGCCTCGAGCGTCACTGTCCACACCAAGCCCGAGTTCGTCAAAAGACTCGAGAAGCTCTTCCGAAAAGCCTGCAATTGCAAGAGCATGCAATTGAGTTGGATTCGGATTCGGAGACTGCACAGTCGGTGCAGGTGGTGTGTGGAAAGCGGGAGAGTTGAGTAGTGGGAGGAGGTGTGCAGAGAGGTTGGTCAGCAATACCGAGAGGGGTCGGTGCAAGGAACGGATGATGGCTCTATGCAAATGTGGATTGTCGTTAGTTGCCTTGAGCTCCCTGTAGAAAGGTTACTTTAATGAGTTGAACGATCGTCAAATGGAATTTAATTAACGCACGATGCAATTAATGCGCCTAGTGCATGGCCACGACCCTGCGGAATAGGGCGTCTTCCGCCTACCTGCTCGTTCACAGCTGCAGGGCCTGTTGGTTGAGCAAGGGCCCTGGAGACGGCTTCACTCAGCTTGAGACCGAGCATTTCAAGGTATGAGCCGTCTTGTACGAGAGGCAGAGCGGGCGTAGTGCTGGGATACGGCGAGGGAGAGGGACGTCTAAAGTTGCTCAGGGATAACTTGTTGAGAGGGCGAGATGATCGGTCGAATGGTTGTGTAGGGTCTGGACGAGAAGGTGCTGGAGCAGGCGAAGTAGGCCTACTGGCTGGGCGAAAGAACGAGGGGGTTTTGAGGACATTCATCATGACAAGATGTATGTAGATGTAGAGAAACTTGTTGTAGGTGAATAGCTGAATAGAGGGGGTGAATCTAGCGGTGAGTTGGTGCGGGGTCGGAAGCAAGCGACCTGATTCCAGCGAGAAGATGGTGCAATTATCCCATAGGAAAGAGAAAGAGAGCAGAACTTGGAGAGCGTATTGGAAAACAAGAGGGGCCCTAAGGAGGACGGTCAGTGTCTAGGAGGAGGGAAGCAAGTGGTCCGAAGAGAATGTTGTTGATCTGGTGTGTGAGGCTAGATAAACATGGGCAGACGGTGAGTTCGATCCGAGAAAGTGATCGCAAGAGTACTTACGATAGAAGGGGAACAACCATAGATTGTGGAAGAAAAGCGCTGTGAGGGAGACGCAGAGTGAGCAGAAGAGGGCTTGTATCCGAGGTGGAGTCCGCACCCCCTTGTCATCGAAAATTGTTCTCTATATCCTGCACATATTTCCCACGGCACTTTCTCACTCCCGACGAGTCACTTACACTTATCTCTACCACTTGCTTACTTCAATGTCATTCCAGTTACTACAATTGTATTGTATTGCGTACTACTCACCCACTCTCACCTCCATCGATATCAGTTCTCAACGTCACCCGTCACTCCTCCGTCAGCAGTCGCTTTATCCGTATCCGCAGCGGCGCATCTCCGCAACGTAGTCGCCATAAGCACCCTTCTTCCTCAGATTCACGAACCCTCACCACCGCGCCCTCTCCTTCGCCCTGTTCCCCTGACCATACGATGATCTTCACTTCACCTGTTCGCTAATCAGTACCTGCCTATCAACGCCCTCGCGAAACAAATGATACTCACCCATGAATGGCGGGTCACCAGCGGAAATGACTTGTAAGCGATGTCGGTCCAAGCCCTGTAGCCGCCTAACCATCGTGTCGATCGAATCGCTGTACCACCCACGAGCACCGGAAGAATCTGCTAAAGAGTCCCATATCTTTTCAAAATCAGGCGCATGTGTGCCATCCTTTTTACTCTTCTCAGTATCTCCCCCCAACGGATCCGAGATGAAAGGTGAATCCAGCGTGATGAGATCCATACGAGAGCTCTATGAACCATATCATATATCAGTCAACCGGCTACGGCAAAGGGTCCAATAGCAGTCAACACGTGTGAAATACACGTACCGCGTCTTCGAGGGGACTTTTCGCATTTACTGGAATATCATCAGCCTTGGTTTGTTGCTTGCAAATTGAAAAAATCCATAAGCCTGGTCCTTGGTATGAAAAGGAATATGACCTACTTTCGACAGCGTTTCCAGCTCACGAGAACCAGCCGCCAAAGCAAGATCTCCAGGAGTCATTGTGCGCGACAGCAAATCGTCATTACCCGTGTCTGAATGGACCCCAGACCGCGAACTGCCGGTGCTGCGCTGAGAACTGGAGAGCCGCCGGCCTCTTAATCGGGGTCCTATCTGCGGGGTCTCATATGCAGTATAACGCAGTTTGCTGGCTGTGAGCGATGCAGTCGAGTGGGATGGCGAGGGCGATGACAGACGCGGCGAGAGACCCTTCGACGACGTCGTTGAAGAGCCTGCTTTGTATCGTTCAAGAGATTCTGCAAAGTCTGGCAGCTATGGCCGTGCAGTGAGCTACAGTGGATAGCATCGAGCTCAATGAACACCTACAGACGAGGAACGTGCATTGTGAACAATGTCAACGAGGATGTGCTTCTGTCCAGCCAGCGTGAGGAATTGGTCGCAGCGCTGACATAAGTGTTAGAGCAACTTCACAACTTCACGAGTGATTCATTTACTCTCTGTATACTCCGGCCCGATACTTGGCGTAGCTTCTGCATTGCTTCTTTAATTTCATGAGGTACTTCTTCACAGTCCGCGACAAGTCTTAACATGACCATAACGCAAATGTCCTGCACGGCAACTTGAGGCAAAAGATCAAATAAGGAAGACAACGTGCGGCAGGAGCAGCACACACCAGAACATGTTGGTAGTCGGGCTGCGAAACCGGTCAGCAATGTTGATGGTGGAATGGCCACTGAATTGAAATGTTCTGTGGCCAAAGCTGGTATTACAACCATCAAAGTAGGCCCTATGGGTGTTTCTGGCTCAGTGAGCATGGTAAGAAGCGTCGTAGCACATCCGAGACGGAAAGAAGCGTCCACTGTTGAAATATGTAAGTTAGATAAGGCGCATAACTGCTAACTGCCTACCGGCTCGGAGGTGATCCAAAATGCGTTCCACCGCGGTCTCTAAAATTGGGGGATTAACCATGGAAATGGCGCTTTCGAGCCTTTCAAGCATGTGTTTGACTTGACGAGCATACTGCTCGCCGTCTTGCTCGGACTGTATCTCTATAATCTCGAGCAATCTCCCTGCATACTCGTTCTGATCTCTAAGGGGTAAAGAAGGGGGTATATTTTCGACCGCTTGGGAATAATGAGTGTCAAGTATAGCGGAGTCGACGCTGTTTAATACTCGAAGAACCTTGGAAGTAATTAGATGAAATGCAGTTATCGGGCAGCAATAAACAAACCTTCTTACGGATGAGTCCATCTGGAGAGCCTAGCAGTTGCATTACACGCTCGACTTCCTGGGCCTCTAGTACAGCAGGTCGGTCCGGCGAAGTACCTGCCCATAAACTGAGATCCACGCATTCCAAACAAGAGAAGAATAGATATTGGTCGTTGGGATCTTGTGAGCACAAGTAATCGCGGATGGAAGCTACCACTGAACCGTCTTTCGTTAAATCCGCAGACGCCAGGGTCGTCGGTGAAAGTCGTGACAGAAGCTGAAATGCCTCTAAGAGTACAGCTAAAATGCAAGGTTATTAATGAACTTGATTTCAGACGGCAGATACACCTACCTTTCTGGCCATGCTTAGCAGAAACATGAATCAAATGCAATAGAGTCGGTATGCTGGTATCTGATAGACTAAAAAAGTGGATTAGAACATTAGAAGAGCGATGTTTTTTTGACATACCCCAATAGACCAAGTGTTCGGAGAATCCTTAATATGACCCTTGATTCTGCTATGCCTTGATGTGATACTCTCGCTAGGAATAAATCATTTACTACAGTTCGAAGAGGAGAACTGTCGGCGTTGGTCTACGGGAATATTAAATCGTCGAAGGCACGCGGACCATAGTTTTTTTTTACCTTTGTAATATCCGACGCGACAATGAGGGCTGCATTAACAACCGAGTCTTCTGTATCTTTGAGTCGTCTGAGAACTTTGCTAGTTATAGGTGTCAATATATCTGTGTCATGACGTGCCAAAGAGCGGAAAGCTAGCAAAGCACGGCGGCGAATATAAGGGCTGTAAACGCGTTTGAAACTGTTAGTATCACGTCATATAAAGGTTGGTAGGATACCTACTGACTAGGTGTGTGATAGCAACTCGTACAGGCGGGATTGAACAGCAGGAATTACGGCCTCATTACAGGATGCGATGAGAATGTCGAGTGCCAGACATATCCTCGCAACAATAGTGCTTTCTAAATCCTATTTGGAGTTACAGATCTGATTTGTGTCTATGATGAAACGAGGTACCTTGCGCAATGTATTCACCAACATGAGTTGAAGTTCGTGATCTCGCGGCATGATTTCGTCGCAAAATAAATAGCCTGACGCACGGTTTGTTGAATAAATGTAATAGTTTCTATTATCACTTGGAAGCTACCTATCCGTTTGTCCTGTACAGTGTGCCCAGCTTCGGCCAAGTTGAGTGCGTGAGGCAGCGCGAACTCTAGGGATCCAGTTGGCAGAAATCCGGATGTCACAGTCATAGAGCAGTAAAGAAGAATAATCAAACGTTCCTTGCGTTGTTTCTACAATAAATTGTTAGCAGCAGCATGCGTACATAGAATCCACGACGAACGAGTGTGAGATTAGGGTGCGCAAGTTGTTCTCGGATAGACTTAATCTCTAAATGCAGGGCTTGGTCCGCTTGAGGTATAGATGTTGCTGATTCCACCTTACGCACGATTGCATAGTGCGCCCTGCTCATCGCGCCAGAAGAGATAAAAGGCACGTCCATCGTCCTCGTCGCGTACGCGTATGGCGTTGTCGTTGTGATAGGAGGCACAGCTGAACGTGTTCAGGTTGTCGTCGCGCAGAGACGCTTATGTAACGCAAGGCTATTTTGGCCTCCTCCCCTCATGTTCTGGCCTGAATGGCTGCTGCAACTGCCCACTCATTCAACAAGTTACTGAGCCAGCCCAAAGCCGCATCAAAGTCTCGCGCATCTGGAGAAATTGATGATGGAACGAAAAAACTACGGCGTATGATTCTTGTCGAAGGCATCCCATCTTCTGTTGTACGTCCGCTTTGTTCAGATGGTCGTTACAGAAATTCACCATGACTTAGGATGCAACTCTTCGTCCACGGATATGGAAGATACTTTTACGCGTCAATGATCTTTCTGCTGAGACCTACTTGCGCTACGTCGCAAGGGGACCTTGTGAAGTGCGAGAAAAGATCCGAAATGATACTTTCCGGTGAGGCACGCCGATCCTAACCATCAAGATCTGGTCTGACGGAATTCAATACAGTACTTTGGCTACTGATAAAGGATTCAAAGAGCGTGTACGTGAAGACATGCTAGTACGTCTACTGGATGCCTTTGTATGGCGGAACTATGGTACGATCATCCCCAAAATGTACTATTTCATTTGTTCCAATGGTGTGAACACGTAGAAAGACAAGAGATGCAGCAGCTGGGTTTTACCTATGTCCAAGGGATGAACGTCTTGGCTGCCCCATTTCTATATACCATGCCATCGGAATTAGAAGCGTTTTTCTGCTTCGCCAAGTTCATTGAAGAGGCATGCCCTTTATACGTGCAACCTACCTTGGAGGGCGTTCACCGAGGTCTGAAGGTCAGTTTTACGTTTTATGCTTTTATTACATTTTCTGATTAGTTGCAGCTTCTTGATAAATGCCTGAAGATTGTAGACCCAGAACTATATGGCTATCTTCGTTCCAAAAACCTCTCAGCCGAGATCTATGCATTTCCATGTTAGTATTGCTCGTTCGAATCACTTTTTTTTTTTTTTTTTGGTATTGACATCAAATTCCAGCTGTTCTCACACTATGTGCATGTACACCACCGTTGGATCAAGTATTACAATTATGGGACTTTTTATTGGCATTTGGAGTTCATCTCAATGTCCTATGTGTGATTGCTCAACTCTTGTTGATGCGTGACGAAGTAATGTCATCACCGAGGTTCGTACTCTTCAAGAGATATTGAGAACTTCTTTTCTTATTATTTCATCGCAGCCCTATGCGCCTTCTAAGGACATTTCCTGCCCTTGAAGCTCTGCCAGTCATCGGTATCGCAGTGACTCTTGTACGCGATCTCCCACCGGAACTCTATGAAGAACTCGTCAAACATCCGTACGAAATTCAAAACTCTGAACACTAGACAGCTATCTCGCTTTATTCCTTGCTGCGTTACCCATGTAGTACTATTTAATGTATGTATTCTTAAGCAAATTGTGATCCGTTAGGTTTCTATCTCTTATCGTCCAACGTACGTCTGCCGATAGGCGAAGGCTATTAGACCAGTGTCACAGAGGGATATTTTTAGCAATGCAAGTCTTATCATGAACGTCTTTCTTAAAAGACATTGCTACACTAGTCGTACATGCGTGTCACTATCGAATCGAATCCAGATACGTAGGGTGTGTACATCAAACAATAATCTAATAGTATGAGAGTAATGGTACTGGTAGTAGTAAAGGGACAACAAAATTAGATAACAAAACGAATAACTGTAGACAACAGCTAGTCTTCATGTGCATGGACGGAGAGTGGTTGATGAATAACCTTCAGAAGTAGATCTTAATCCTGAAAACCTTGTCCTTGACGTAGAATCCTCGTCGGATTCCTCGGAGCCTTCACGTTCAACTAGGTCTCGACAATCCATAATTCCGCCACAGCACTCTGAGCCTAAACTTGGACTTCGGGTATGGCGAGAGGAGGATGAAGTATGCCGATGATAAGAGTAGTCACTGCGTGTAGATAGATGGGGAGGAGGTGGAGAGTCTTCTCTGTATAAGCGCTTCCGGCCACCGTAGTATGGGTGAGATGGCTCTGAAGGAGCGATAGGGTTGGAGTATGGGGGAGAGGGTGCGGGGGACGGGAAGGACGCGGGACGGAGATTAGTGACTGCAGTGGTGGCTGACTGAGACAAGGGACGCGACGCAGCAAAGTGTGGCTCAGAAAACGCGAGCTGTTGGAAGCGCGCTAATGATGAAGATGCCAGCGCTAGGTTACGCATTAATTCGGACGACGCTTCAGCCTATCGGAGCATGGTCAGCAGGAGCACATGGAACTGATAACGATTAGCCTACTGTCTGTGGGCTGAAGAGAACAGCAGGGACGGCGAGGCCAGCGCGGGCGTCTGCGAGCTCCTGGCGGAGTCGCACGTTGTCCTCCTCTGCCTGCCTACAGCGTTCCTCGAGCTCTGTGACATAGTGGGCCTTGCGGGCACGGTAGTCCCGCTGCTGGACGAGAGCCCTGGTGGGGGGAATTGAAAGGTCTTTCTTGCGTCCCCTAGTCATATGTGCGACGTGTGCGCATGAAGGTGGAGGAACGGGGGAAAGAAAGGGAAAGAGTTGGAAAGATAACTAGCGTGTTTGGGTCTCATCTATAACTGAGACTGAGCCAAGTTTCGATAAGAATGGCGCAAGAAATCGCGCGTCAAATTCCCACCGTCTCAAATTCGAAATCAAATCGCTAAGCATCGGAGATAAGCCCTCCTCCCGGCCTCCGGCAGCACCGGGAAGCCGCTGGCAAGCAGTTCGCAACATAACTTGCCGCTTTGCACCCACATGTATCCACAGTGCTATGTCTTCCATACGCGCTTTGTTCTGTTCTTTCTGCCACTTAGTATTTTTTTCATCGCATCTACCTGTCCAATCAATGTTCCGTCCTCTTCGATGCTCCCCAGCGTGATCGGGACTAGCCACCGTTCCTTTCAACAGCAAGAAGGGCGACTAAATATCATTGCACAAGGCCAATTGAGAGGGGGAAAAACACATGGCACGAACCCATTATTTTACTTCCAGTTTGAAGAAAGCCAACTCATCCTTTATCTTATCATTTTAGGATATTTAATAACCTTATATTGATTTCTCCGTGCCTAATACCAAAAGGGGCACCGACCCTGAATCCATCATACCCCGCCTGGCCGGCAAACATACAACATTAGCTCGCCAAGTTGAACTTGAGCTGTTTATAAACATATCGGATTGATATCGCAGCTCAAAGCACCCCCGGCGACTACATTGAAAGCTGTATATAAGTTCTGAATTTTATAGATAAGCGAAGATGACACCTCACTTTGCTGAATATCAACCACTGCCCATGGCTCCATCAACTCCCCGGACAAATAACTTGGGCGAGATAGATTCCACGCACGATTTTGAAGCCCGTCGACAGATGCTGTACGGCGATGGTGGTACGAAACGAAATTTACAAGAGCGCCAGTGAGCATTGGATCTGTCTACCTCATACACCTTGCTCATCCTCATCGTACTACATATGTCACAGTCTTACCATGATTGCCTTGGCCGGAATGATAGGCACGGGTCTTTTTTTGTCCAGTGGAAAAGCTCTTGCACAAGCCGGTCCACTTGGCTGCGTACTGGGATATTTGACTGTATGTTATCCAACATTCATCCGTCAATAGGTAATGACACCACCTCCACAACTAGATGGGAACAGTAACAGCTGCAATAGGTTAGTATCCATCTATTCTCGTCCCAAGACCACGTTTCACAGTGGCTTTCAGCATACTGCTCTGCAGAGATGTCGGCATTCAAGCCTATTGGTGGGGGCTTCGTTCGTCATGCTACTCTATGGCTCGATAAAAGTTCAGGTGTGAGCACAGGGTGAGATTGCCCGTTCTTTTACTTGATATTTTACTGACTATCCGTTAAGATGGAATTTTTGGTACTCTATGGCAGTCACGATGGCAGCAGAAATTAGCGCAGCGACTACGTTAATTGGATTTTGGGCGCCAAATTTAAATTTGTGCATTCCAATCACGTATGGGCATTCAGTTCCAAAGATCCTCTGCACTAATTGATTGCAATTAGGATCTTTTGGGTGGTCATTATAGCCGTCAATCTTTCTCCCGTGCGGTTTTACGGCGAGTTCGAATTCTATTTCGCGTTCATCAAGGTAACAGCATATGTCATAAATTTACTGTCATCCATTCATTTATCAATCATGTCAGATCTGCTTGATCGTCGGGTTCATACTCGCAGGCATCATCCTCGACCTCGGGGGCGTACCAGGGCAAGAACGTCTCGGCTTCCGGTACTGGAAATCTCCCTACCCCCTCTTCAATGAATACATATCCACTGGACCTGGGGGACGTTTCCTAGCATTCTGGTCTACCATGATTTCGGCGGCGTTCGCATACGGGAATGTCCAAGTGGTGGCAATCGCCGGAGCAGAGACACGCGATCCGCGAAGATCGATACCCGCTGCGTTGAAGGGGACGTTTTTCAGAGTGGTGTTTTTTTATGTGGTTTCGATATTTGTGGTGTCGATGGTGGTGCCGGCGAATGATGAAAGGCTGAGTCTGTCCACAGGGACTGCTGCGCAGAGTCCGTTTGTTATCGCGTTTAGTCGGGCAAACATCAAGGTATGCTGTGATCGCAAAGATTGCCTGCTTTTCTGATGATAGATTTCCGACGCAGGCTCTACCGTCAATCATCAATGCAGTTGTAAGTTGTTTCTACACGAGTAAACCAAATTAAATCAAACTTCCAATTAGATCCTCACCTCAGCCTTCAGCTCTGGCAACTCATGTACGTTCCTAGCTTCTCGAACGCTTCACGGGCTCGCACTCGACGGCAACGCTCCGAAAATATTCCTCCGCCTCAACAGATTCCGGATCCCCTACGTCGCGGTAGGCGCCTCTGCCATCTGGGGGGCTATAACATATATGAGCGTGGATAAAGGCGCGTTTCAGGTAAGTCGGGATTCGATAGATGAATTAAAAATCTGAAGCTGGATTTGCTGTGCAGGCATTCATTTGGCTTGTATCACTTGTCACGACTGCTGGGATCATCTCCTGGGTTATCATTTGCTTGACCTATTTGAGGTTTTTCTATGCACTGAGAAAGCAGGATATTTCACGCGATCGGCTACCGTATAAGAGCCCCCTTCAGCCGTATCTTACAGTGGGTGGTCCTTTTATTTTATATTTTGAGTGCTTCCTGTGCTCACAATTTTTTAAAAGTACTATGCACTTATAATGAACGTGCTCATACTTGTGTTCAGCGGCTGGACGTCATTCGTGGGGCATTTTGACGTTTCGATGTTCTTATCAAATTATCTGAACTGGTGAGCATCATATACATTTTATCGCGTATAGCGCTGACCTCCAGCCAGCTTCATATTCCCCGCAATGTACCTCGGCTGTAAACTCTACTTTCGAGACAAATCCACTCCTCTTGAAGATATCGATTTCCAAACTGAGCTCGATGCGATAGAAGAAGAGGAGATAGATAGAATATATGTAGTGCCTAAAACGACCATCTATGATTCCGTTCTGAATAGGCTGTTCTAATATTCACATGTTGTACAGATATAATTTATGCAAGTAGTACTGTCGGTGTACGATAATAGAACGTCTACAGATTGTACATACAGAGCTAAGCAGCCACACCCCACACCCGCCCCATGAGAATCTTGAGCAACACATCTGGCCCTGGAGTTTGGGTGATACATAGTACGCCCGAGCCGGGAGTGTGAGTCTCTGCGGCCGTCTCTACCTCCACTTGTGCTGGAAGGACAGTGGATTCCCACTCGCCGTGTACGCACTTGGCGTGGTCCAGCGAGCCAAACTCTTTTTGGATCTCAGAGCGGTTAATCCCAGGCGCATACGCGCTCTGGTCGTCGTCACGTCTATCGACGACGAGCATCCCGCGCGTGAGCTCACCCGTACGCTCAACGTCGAACTTCCTCGTCCTGGCTTGCCACTTTGGGGACAAGCCGATGGGCTGGTTATCCGGTTGGGGCGGATTCTCAATCGCACACCACACAGCGACGATATCATGGAGCTCCATGCAGTCTTTCCCGAAGCTGAGCATGACTTCGCGGGTCTTTTCGAGGAAGGAGCTGGTGAAGTGGGCTATGGGGGATTTGTCGATTACGAGGGAGGGGGAGGAAGAGGAGTCAAAAGCAGGGTCGACGTGTTGGCGGTAGAAGGGGAAGGGGAGCTCGTGTGAGGTGGTGGTATCGAGGGGTAGGAGGATGAACCGGTCGAGGGGGAGCCCGAGGAGTGGGGGAGCGGGCATGAGGAGTTCTTTGACAGCGAAGGGGTCGGCGAAGAAGTTGACTAGATGGGGTTAGTGGTTGGGGTGGCAGAGAGAAAGGGACACATACACTCGGCGACTGGACTGGTGTTTCCTGGGACATCCAACGCGCCTCCCATACACACGACGCGTCCTATACGGTCACGGAAGAGCTCTGGTTGTTGGCGCATGATCGTAGCTAGTGTAGTAAGTGGGCCGAGGGCAATGTATGTTACGGAGCGAGGGGCATGGGAACGCAGGATGTCGATTGCTACGTCGACACCTGATTTATCTGAGAAGACGAGGTTAGGGTACGCTTCTTTCAACTTGGCTTCGGTGATGCTGAGCTCTGGGTGACGCTCGGTGATCCCGCCGAGTCCATCTCTGCCATGGAAATATTGTGCACTGTGTAGTTCACCCTCTAGTGGACCAGTGCAGCCTTTGGCGAGGATGGGCTTGACATCGGGGGCAAAGTAGGGGAAGCGATCCTTGTGGGAAGGATTCTGCTCGATCTGATGGGAGATGGCTTGATACACTTTAAGGATGTTCAAGCTGGGAGAGAGTTAGGGGTAGAGGTAGAGGGCGAGTGGTGGACCCACTATGACGCTTCGACATCAGTGTTGCCTGGCGGGGGCGTCAGTGCTTGAGGGAAGGGGACGTAGAGCTTACTTGCCGAACGTTACGATGAAAGAGAGGATCTGCAGCTCGGGTGAAGACAACGCGAGAAGACTGGGAGGAGGTTAGATGGTGGAAGATAAGTGAGCTTGCACACTGACATTGCGACGACATCGTCCACGCCAGGATCGGTATCGACTGCAGCGGGTGTTAGCTATGGTGAAGTCGCAGAGACACGAACTGACTGATGACTGGAACAGGGTTCATGGTGGTAGCTCAGAGGACGCAGCGAGTGGCATATGTATTTATAGCAGACGTGTATTTGTATGATAGGAAGAATGCAGAGGCGCGCATCGCGTCTTATCATATATTTGAAATACGACTGCGTGTGACGCGTTACGGGACCGAACTCCCCTTATTAGATGTAGCTACGAGCTGATGACATATTTGACTCCGACTGTCACCTCAACCTCAAAGCCGTCCTCAGTATTCTCGAGATTGTCGGGAATTTTCGAGATGGCTTGGCCAACAGACCTTGAATTGTACGACACCATCGACTCTTGGTTTTCTCCTTGCGCCACTATCAACAAGAAAAAGACACTCTGCTACGTAGTCTCCGCTGGTGCTTACATTGCCTACGGCGGCGATCAAATCTGCTGTCTCCTTCATCTTGCCATCCCCGATGCTGATATCAACTCTGCCTTTGAAATACTTGTCTTCGAGGGATATAGACCCTGTGACCCGCTTATCGAGCTGGAAGGACTGGCGGCTTGAGCGGACTTCGCGGGAATGATTTTGGTGAGGGAGGGAAATGAGTTCGATAAGATTATGCTCGCAACAGATAGTTGGTGGCATCTGGACTCGCGTGTGCGTGGAAGCGTTGTGGAGTATAATGATGCACGAATGGTTAGCACTTGGGCATATCTTACTGCCCTCGTCGAGATCGTCGCCACTTCCCTCCTCACAATTGGTACTTGGCCAAGTTGGTTCCACTGGCAACTCGGCCAGTGGACCGACCTCGTCAACGCTAACTACGGTCAACTTGAGGCGGCACCCATCATGCCATGTGACAAATTTTTTATTCGGCATTACCGGAGGATACGATCGCTGAAGAATGGCGTCAAGTTGGCTCAGTTATGGAAGAAGTTGAGGGAGGGTGATATCACGGTAGAACATGCGGAGGAACAGGCTCCCAAGCCAAGGCAGGATTGGAGATATAGAATGAAGTAAATGGCAACGGGTTTGCATGCCTCGCGTGGGCCCAGATCGCAACTTCAAGTTTCAGCGCATCCTTCCCGGACTGTGGAATTTGCTAGTCCGACGACGAACAGCCAGCATCAGCTTCAGCATTGCCTATTCTTCTATAATCGACGCTGGATTACTCAATCAAGGTTTACCGAAATATGCATCACTCTCTATTCGTCCGAGAAATCATCCACTTGCTTCGCCCTGGCACTGTCCAATGAGATGGCTTTGGCACGGTTCAGCCGACGAAATCACTCTCCTAATTTGGGTGCATATTACATCTCCCAAGTAGCTAATGTCATTTTATGGAAGAAACCGAGAGGAATAGCTCCTCTTATTGGATGTATGCTGAACAACTTATTCCAGAAATTTGAGATAGAAAATGAAGACTGCTCGTATATATATACCACCCTAGTGTAATTATTGTTGTTGCTGAATTATTATGCGTTAGCATCGACTCCAAGTTTAGACGTTGAGGTAGGAGATGCTTTCCGACTTACAAAGACTGATGTTCTGTACCTTGAGACCTTGGAGTGGTGTTTGGACGAGGCGGTGGATACCCCGAGCTCGATATCACAGCTTGGCAAGTTATTACCGCTATGTTAGACGAAAAGAAGTTGTTGCCGAATCTATAAAAATTACATAGTTGGCTGCCATCTCCTCCGGTATTCCCGTTTATCTATCTCTTTCTAGGTCCTAACGTTAGAAACTTAGAGGCACCTTCTGATGGTGACTATAACATACAATTGTACTCGCTATCTCAGCACTGGGAGTGTTATTTTAACTAATGTCGTTTTTTTTTCCAGAGTTTCAGATTAACAGACTCGGAGCAACAATCGGAATTCCCCTGTTTGTCAATGGAATCATCTATGGAAACTTCACATTGCATACTTGTCGTAAGAAGCTGGTCTTCATCTTGCGTCGCTACCAAAGGATTTGACCTCAGACGAAATCATCCATCACCATCTCAAGTGCCTGGGACTTCCATTACAAACTTACAGTCATTGCGAAATGCCAATAGACCAATTCGACCATCGTTCATCTTCAGTAAGTTATTTGTTCGTGGGGCTCGGCGTCAAGACACGTCCTAACATTACGTCCAGTGGAACCATGCAAGCAGGGGCTAACAGATGATCCGAACTTGCATTAAAGTGTCGAGTGGTTCACGGAAGTGATTCATCGCTTCTCTCAGGATGGTGCACTAGTATCTCTTTCATGAAATCTAAGGACTAACATGTGTTCTGAGAGGGCAAGTCTACTTCTTTCTCCCTTGATATCTTTGGTACTTACTACAAGCAGTAGAAGAAGTATGACGCACCCTACACCGATAAGCCATCGTCCTGGCGGAGGAGATTGTCCGCGGCATGGAACTTTGTGCCGTCCGTGAAGAAGTTGTGACGCGTTCCACGCCAGAGATTGTACGCTTCAAGTTGTGAGGACAATGGAAGAGGTATAAGGCTCTCGCTCTTTGGCTTGCCGGTGTTCCTTTTGACTGACTTCATATTAGCTCTGAACTGGGAGCAGAAAAGGCGCTTTTTAAATAAGTTGGCAGGCAAACCCATTAAACCTTCAAGCCGCCAATACAATGGTCTAGAGGGAGCATATGGTGGCTAACACGTCGATCTCTCTGGTGCCGAAGGTTCGATCGTGGCCCAACCCTCAAAATTGCCTAGTTGTGGTGCCTGCAGAACGTGTTGAATCCAAAGTCTGGTGGAAGGCTACCTAAAGGCCTTCCAACAACCATTCGTTATTATAAGGCGAAACGGGCGAAATATGTGGTTCCAACCGGAGAAGATAGTATGCGGATGTCAACGTTTGACATTTTCGTGAGGAATTGTTACCAGCCACGAAATCCAGAAGTGGAGAGCGAGAGCGAGAAGGAAAACCCCTTTCTGCACCCTACGGCGACCAAGCGTGCTCGGGTATGCCAGTGATATTTCTTGTATACATTCTTTCATTGATGGTCATGTCAAACCAAGCGCACTGCTCCAGCCCAATCAGCATTCCTAACACCTACGTCCACAGCTCCACAGATACCATGAAGAACAGACCATTTAGGGAAGAGACCCTAGAAGCCTTTATCGTAGGTCTTGATATTTCTCATGGCTTCAACTCTGCTCACAGATGGTTAGAATTCCGACTGTCTGTTATGTCCCAGAGTAGCGCGTGACGACAAGAAAACACAAACCATACCCTCCAGCAGACCCTTACCTACGTGTCTGCAAACCCACGGAAGGGCAGGGCTAGTCTCACATCCTCTGTGCAGTGCCATACCGGAATTGACTTTTACTGATTACGTCTAGTTGAAGGATTGAACACTATCTCCCGACATCGCTGGACTATGAGTTCTATCAACAGTCATAATGCACCAATGGCTAAATATCGCTTGATAGAAATATTGCCTATGTAACGAAACGGAAGGCTTCTTTATATGATGCAATGACTGTAATAAGGAGTATCATCTTGACGCTTGGAAGCAAGATCATGAGTTTGGTTTCGGAATCCAACCGGTTCGTGCCTGCTTCAAATTGTGGATTTCAGTCGTTCTAATACATATTCCAAGGTGAAGAAGAGTAGCCGAAGATATACCCACCATCACGACTACATTCAAGGGGGAAACCGGTTGCACGATCGCTATCATATCATGCACGGAACACGATCATAGCAAACGCGATACCAATCATATTGTAAAACTAACGAAGGGGGAGAGGTAATGATTACTTGCTTGAGCAGGGGGACAACACTGATGGCTCTTTGTAGACTGCACTGCAAGTCTATTCTCAAACATACGAGCAAGCAGCAGCAACCCAGGCACACGGAATTTGAGGAAAGCTCGAGCTTGGACACCATTCTCAACCTCCGCAGTGACGCCCCACCAGTGGCATCCACACCTGAGAACTGAATGTTCAAACCGAGCCTGAGTGCTATCGTTACCACTCAATTCTCACCTGCTTTTTACCCCAAAGGCCCCGATACGTGGATATATCATAGGTGCCATTTTGATGCAAGTGAAAACGGTATGAGGGAATGATACTGTCATGATTACGGTCATAAAGTTACATATCCTGGGTCCAGCCCGTCATGCTAAGGGTAATACAGATGATAACAGCTGTGGGCAGAGCGAGATGATGCAGCTCAACAAGAGAATAATGAATAACCAATTATACGTTTGTAAAACAACACGTATTCTTTTGGTTCTGTAGGTACCGTATTAGAATGAGCAGTATATTTGGAAACTTTTACGTGCCCCCACTTGCTTAGCGTCAACAGATTTTTCACGCAGCTGTCGTCGCAATTTAGCCGTCCTCCTCTAGATGCAATGAATGCAGTATCTGGGGTAACATTAGGATCGACACCAGAAAAACAATGCAGAATGGACTTACAATGGCCACTACTTGGGTTGCTATAGTGATTGGTCACTCCGTAGATCTCGTATTGATACAGACATATTTGTGCATGTGGGTCGTCTGGTGAGGTGGGTATACTTGGATCGGAACCAGTTGCAGTGGGTGAGGAGGATACATATTGTCTGTGAGATCAAGAGCTTTCATAGGAAATTGACGAAGGTGTCAGCTTTGTCGAAAAATGTGCCCTTGAACTTGAAACGTTTGAAGCTGATGAGGAGGATCGGGGGGTAGGCGTGCTAGTGACAGCTTTTTAGCTGCTCTTCGCTTGGTCTTGCATCTCTGGCAATCCTAAAACAAATTTAGCACGAATTATGAGAGCCTCAACCTCCATAGCGTACCGTGCGTCATCTCTCCCCATCAAGCAGAATATTAAGACATTCCTTGATATGAACCTTACTGCTGTTGGAGTGGGATGAAGAGTAGAAAAAACGTTGTACGTGGTCTGATGTCTACACCGATGATAAGACTCAACGGAGCATGTCAATAACTTTGTGAATATACCCGGTGGCAAGTTAGACACTACAGATAATTTCTGCACTGGCCTTGGCAATAATCAACGATAATGCTACCATTACGCGCACGCGCCAAGCTCTCCCACTTCCGATCACTGGCAATTTGTGGGGGTGACCTTTCAAGCTCTGCCTCCTGTTCGGGTGTTGAGGCACATGGTGGCTTCGCGATAACACCATTAAGATCTTCGTGTAGGCCGCCATTCAACAAGCACAGGCATTCCTAGGAATCATGCTCGTCCGAGTCGTTGTATTGTGATTTGAGCTGGCAAATAGTCTTCTGAAATGTAATGCTTCTGAAATGTAATGGCTTCAGTAATCTAACGCGCATACTTAAGAATAAAAGCTCATGCGAAAGGGTGCTGGTTATGGGTATGGTAGATCCTGCTTTCAAATGTCGCGCGCATGAGATGCAAAGGATGGTGTGGGTGTTCTTTTCGACACTAGAGAATTCACATATTTGACTGCGTTTCTCTAACGACTCCCTTGTAATATAAATCAACATCACCAAAGAATTATTAAAGCTACAAGCGTTACATACCGTCGAAGAATCGTGTAAAATGCACAGTTGCACTCAAGCATTAAATTGGAGCATTCATATAACATGTATTGCTCCAAATTTTCAAGCCCGATATGCTAATTTATACCTCAACTCCAATATGTCACTGGATAACCCTGACCGACCCTGGTAGTTGTGGCCCTCCATTTGAGAATGACGGTAAAGTAACCCGTTGTATACGAGGTCGGTTATCACAGGAGAAGCAACAGCCGGCGGTGGTCGCAGTATATTTGTTGTGTTGATAGTTCAGGATAGTCGATTGATGGCTGTGAATTGAGGCTTGATAGTGCTTCTTGCAATCGTTCCACGAAATTATGGGAAAGTTGTAAAAGGTTAATAGATGCTCGTGGTGGAGATGCGATATCGTATTGAGAAGCAAAAGGAGATCTTGATCCTGATCCTGAAGCAGTAGGGAATATATGTCTAGAAAACTGTATGTATATTATGTGTGATGATAATGAGGGCGCACCGTTGGTCATAGGTGGTGAAGTTGGTAGAGGTATAGTGCATGGAACCTGTGCATGGTGCATGTTCGTACTTTTATGTTAAATATAAAAGAAATACACGTACATGGTTGTCAGCCATCAGTACTTCGAGATAGGGAGAAGGAGCCAGAAGCTGGCCTTAATATCGCAGGCTTGCGAGCCAACGAACGGTCAGGTATGGGGTGATTTCCGCTATATACAGCGTCAGCAAGTAATCTTAAGGGAGCAGAGTACATTATCGTCCAGTTTGTGTTGAAATAAAATTGTAGCATACCTTGAATGATTAAGTGTTTGATCCAGTGAGTATTACGGACGACGATGTGAATCACCATTACTTTGGTTACTATCGGACCGGAGTCGTGATGTCCATACTTGATAAACAGGGTCGGGAGATGGCGCAGAGGAAGCAACTATAGATGCAGATGTAACGGCTTCGGGCTTGAAGCCAATAGTTGAGTGCTGATGGACGCACTTGATGGAGCTGGTGTTTGTATGGGCTTCTGCAACTTGACAGAGGAGGATATCTTCTCCAGTCACCAACTTGGACGTGTTGATACCCCCGACGAGCATCATGGAATTACGCTTAAGGATCTTCTTGAACACTCTCGATTGTATATCACATGGATAAGGACGGAGAGCACAGAGATGCTAGAGCAAAACGACGTGGAATCCTCATCATATGCCGCCACCAAGTCAAAGTTGTCCCTATTAGAAAAGAGTGACACTTCGTGTTTAGGTACAACAGCCGTGGCCTCTTCAAGCATGTTGGCATTCACGCTTCAAAATTAACGTACAGTTAGTAACAAATACACACTCTATCAAGTGATAAAGCCTACCAGAGCGTCTAAGCACGTGCGATTCAATACACACCACCGCACTAGCTTTGATGTGTTCCCTGTCAAATGCAGCCCACTCGCGAACATCAATAAGCAAAACGTTGTAAATAGTCGCGTAAATACGATTGCAGATCCCTCGGGCTAGCAGTGTTACCTATGGGCAGATATGATCCCGACTTAGGTGCAGTCCCACTTCCTGACAGCTCCGAATGCTTGAGGAGCAGTCGGCTTCGTCGGCGACGCAGGCCTGCTTGCGAGAGCACAGAGGCGATAGGAGTGCTTGAAGGACGTTCCATTGGGACCTGGAAGTTTGTTAATGATGCAAGGGCGGACACTGGCGAGCCAGCTGTTCCGTGATCTGTGAACTTGTTGTGAGCTAATGCTGACTCTAATTCATATAGAAGGAAGCATCGATTCCTCCGGTTCGGCCAGTATTGGAAATGCGCGTTGGAACCCGGCAAGGAGATTATTTGTGGGTGATATTGGAGACATGGTCGATGAAGATCCAGGAGATGGTTGACCGAGGGCAGACGTTGGCACGAAGACGGACGGTAGGAAGGTTGACGATGGCGGAGAAGGTTCGATGGGTATGGTTGGAATTGCGGGAAGAAGGGTATAAAATGGAAGTGGAATTCGGTTGTCGGCTGTATTGGACTAGTGGTGTTTTGGGGTGAATGAGGCGGTCTTGGAAGGCTGGATAGGTCTCGAGATATGCGTTTCGACGACGCGATGCCCAGTCCACTATCTTGAAGAGCACGTACATGATTTGCAACACTAACAGGGCCACCTTTGGTCTCCACATTGCTTCTGTATGGGATAAACACACGAATCTCGCGCATACATGCAATATCACATACACTGCACGAGCCTTTTCTTTTCCTTTTTCCTGTTCTTCTTCCTCACTGTGTGAGAGTCACTAGCGGTAAGCCTGGTGGTTTGGGGAGTACAGTGTCTCCGGGCATTTGCAGCAAGCTGTGATAGCTTCAGCAAAGGCGGCCTCTGAGATCTATAAAATAAAAGCAAAGAATAGAAAGGGAATCAGTGATAGGAAGTCGAGCATTTACAGGGGTACATTCCCAAAAAGGGCCTCGCCGGTTGATCCTACCAAGCCCCAAGAACAAATAACTTGCTGAAAATGAACGATGGTCGAATTGGTCTATCGTTTCGCAAACGGATGTATTCTAAAGGATGGATTGCCAAGCGTCGATCAATTCCTGACTTTGAACCAAGAGTTCTGTGACATTTTTTGCATAACTAGGCGACTTTCTACATGGAACTACTGGAAGGAGAATGAAGCATTAAGGCACCAGCAAAATTTTGCGGAGTCTGATAACTAGTGTTGGGTGCTAAAGGTGATGACGAGATGCAAGAAAAAAAGTAAAAGATCAGTCGCTCTCGCTGACACATTCCATTATATCGAGTTCGTCTTGCGTATGTTCTTCACGGTTCTTCTCAAAGTTTTGGCCGCCGACTTGCAAAAAGTTCTCCCACTCCCCTAAAAACCTGAGCTCCTTGCGTATCAAATAAAAATTGTAACAGTTAATTTGGAAGGGAAGGGTGTCATTGAGGGTGAGTGTGCGCCCTTCCTTTAGCAGCTTATTTGTGTAAAAAACAATATCATCAAGATCGGATTCACGTTTTCCCTCCCTGTTGTCTGGTCGACGGTAGTAGGTGTTGAGTTTTAGGCCTAACGAAGCCACATCGTCGACAATTTGAGCACCGAGAGCAGTATTGGAGATATGACTGGATAAGTCTTCATAGCTATGCTTGTCGTTTACTTCTAAGATGACGTCGAGCTTTAGCAGTTTACCACTGGGAAGTTTCACGTGCAGCTTGCCGTCTACAAGGGGGAGTGATGGATGATTGATGGTGACACGGCGCTCGACAATAATGTCAATATCCGCGGTAGGACGGTTGCTGCCATGAATGTTGGAGCAACAGCCTCCGATAATGGCCCACGTTCCGGGATAGTTTGTGTTGAGGATAGCAATGGCTTGGTCAAGGTCTTCTTTAGTGATAATTTCTTCAGCCATTGTGGTAAAGATAGAAGTAGTCGATTGACAATTGGTAATGAGTTATGTGTGTAGATTTCGATGTCAAGAGGCAAGATTCGTTTAGATCAGTCTGTAGGTGATGCATATCGTATCGCATGCATAGGATATCAACGAATTGCTAGAACCCACAACGTCGCACTGATAATCTCCTATAAGTGGCAGGGGTTTGATAGAGCGACTGAACCTCGATAACGCGACAGAGCTTGATAGTGCAACAGACTTTGATGACGCGACAGAGCTTGATAGTGCAACAGACTTTGACGACGCGACAGAGCTTGATAGTGCAACAGACTTTGACGACGCGACAGAGCTTGATAGTGCAACAGACTTTGACGACGCGACAGAGCTGATAGTGCGACAGAGATTTGACGGCGCGACAGAGCTTGATACTGCGACAGGGCTTGATAGTGCGAATTTCAAGTTGTCAATGATAGAAGCGCGACTGAAATGCACCGTCAGCCAGCGCCTGTAGCACCGTGACCGTTCCTGCAGTCCGTCGGTCTCACATTTGTCATATCCGCAGAGTGTTGATCGAGCCACAGCCACCCGCCCGCATTTGGCAGTTCGGACTCCCTACGTCTCGAGTATCAGAGCACTACTTAGTCTTCTTAGCATGATAAAGCAAAGAAAGAGAATCAAGTCATTTAGTTTTCTTTTACTTCTGTGGTATCTGTTGGAATATGAGCGAGCGCGATCCGGACTACGCCCGCGGTTGTATTTATGTGACGGAAACGTGAGGTGAATCACGGTTCGGCCACACAAGAGGGTGAAGCTCAGGTGAACTAGATAGACTGGCGTAGGTGATATCCAATTCGTAGAACTTGGGGCTTGTAGTCGAATACGAGGTCCCTTATATACTGTAGGTAGAATCTAGCTAACTAAAACGAGCATCGAAGAACTAAGTATAGTTGGTTTCTACCTACTGTATATAAGGGGCCTCGTACTCGACTACGAGACCCCAAGTTCTTACAATTTGATTGCACCTTATGCCAGTCTTTCGAGTTCCCTTCGAGCTTCTTTCCCTATCCCGTGTGCTGCGACTGTGATTAACCCCGCTCTCGCGTCACACAGTGGCTCCGTTTGCCCATTTTGTAAGTGTTGGGCGCGGGAACGCATAATATAACATCAGTAAAGATGTCGTTCGCTCATATGCCTATATAACCTAATAAAAGGCTTGAAACCACAATAAGCCCCATATGCTATCTCATAAGCCTATATGGGGGGGCTGCCATTAATAAAGCCCAAATAATTTTAACGTTAGGCTTTCAGTCCTTTGCAAGGCATGACAGGCCTGGTGGGCCCACTTACGTTTATAAGCGATTACAGTTTATACCGAAGCCTCAAAAAATCACCCTTTCAAAGGGCGAGCATTATAGTCGACAGCCTTTCTCCCGTAAGATTTTACGGCGAGTTCAAATTCTATTTCGCGTCCATCAAAGGTGAGTGTTTACTTGATACTTATTCATTCATCATTCAATCTGATCTGCTTCATCGTTGGATTCATAGTCGCGGGCGTCATCCTCGACCTCGGAGGCGTACCAGGGCAAGAGCGTCTCGGTTTTCGTTACTGGAAATACCCCTACCCCTTACATATCCACTGGATCTGGATGATATTTCTTAGCATTCTGATCTGCCATGAAGCCAGCGGCATTCGCATAAGGGGCTTTCCAAGTAGTGACCATCGCCGGTGCAGAGACACGCCATCCGCGAAGATAGATACCCGCTGCGTTGAAGGGGACATTCTTCAGAGTTGTGATGTTTTATGAGGTTTCGATATTTGTGGTGTCAATTGTAGTGCCGGCGAATGATGAAAGGCTGAGTCTGTCGACGGGGACTGCTGCGCAGAGTCCGTTTGTTATTGCGTTTAGTAAGGTGAATATGATCAAGGTATGCTATGGTCGCAGAGATTGCCGCTTTGAGTCCGATGATATAAGTATTTCGACGCAGGCTCTACCTTCAATTCAATCATCAACGCAGTTTGGTGTAAATGTACAGTTATATACTGTTTATCTATAAATTATCGGAAGAAGAGACAATATATAACAGTCTTTATACACATCGTTTAGTCTCGAACATCGACAACAATCGCTTGCCACCCTGGGTCTCCACCACGGAGTGGCTCTTCATCTACCCAGGAATATATACCACTAGGCGTCGTCGAAGCATTGATGAATGTAGTTCAGTGATGTCCGTCCTTATCTGGAATTTCTTGAGAAACTTCAGTGTCACTATGAATAACCGATTTACCATTCTCATGTTTGTTTCCGTTATCTTCCTCCTCATCATCTGAAAAGTCATCATTGTCGTTCTGAACCGCTGGCTCTGCGCTGATGTTCCAGTCATGCACATATGCACCTCTTCCCTCATGAATATGGCCTGCAACATGTAGAATTGGTCGTTTCTCCAGAAGATGAGCACGCAGGCTGTCACATCCCACGAGCTCGGAGTCGTTATTCCGATCAAAAATTCCCCGAGCAGGTGAATGGGTTAACAAAATATCGGCCTGAGGAAACGTTGCGTAAAGAACTATCCAGAGTAGCGTTCGTTTAGGAAAAGGTTTAGACACATTTATGAGACATACTGGAACCAAGTGATCGAGGATAGTTAAATGCCCCCATTCCAAACTCTGGAGACCACTGAACAAGTGCAGATTAGCGTGAATCTAAATAAGATGTTTACACATACTGGTGAGCCGTACACGCTCCATTCTCTACCATCCTCTTTGAGGCGAAACTGGACCTTTTTGTCCCACAGGTACATTATACCAGCTTGGCGGGCTCTGTCACCAGTCAAAAGCTCCATGATAGAAAGACGATTTTTCTGGAAATAATATCACTAACCCAGTATCAAATGGCTAGGTTCAAACACACCTCCAGTCCTTTGAAACGCTGCTGGTACCATCCATCGTGCAATGGAAAATCATGATTTCCACCAATAATTCTATGTGTAAAATCTGAGTGGTTTCGCATTTCCCTCGTTCAATGTCTTACATTTTCTTTTGATGATTCAGGGCCGCTAGCCACGTAACAGTGCGTTCAAATTCTTCGAAGTAGCCACCATCCGTGATATCTCCGCTATGAAGAAGTACATCACCTTCTGGAACCTTGAATGTATGACCATGGGTGTCACTAATGCATACGAATCGCGTCCATGCGTCAGAGGGTTTCGGTGGCAGGTCTGAGTCATTGTAGTGTAGATAGACAACGGAAGTTGGTGTGTGGATGCTTCTTGGGTTATAGCTGTTCCAGTCCGTGCTCTGAGAGGCCATGGGTATTCTGTTTGTTTAACTTGGGATGATTCTATTGAGAAACCCTCATGCAAAATTTCATAGCCAGGGGGCTACGTCCGGAAGAATCCGAGACGTCCACTCAAGAGTGAGCTGGCATCAAAGTACCCTAAAAGGTATTGGATGGGACTCACGTGCGGTTACACGTTTGATCACGCATTACAGCCTCAGCTCCCATTATGGATGATTGCATGGCTTGCTTGTAAATAGGGGATTGCAAACATGCGGATTGGTAGCGGATTGAGTAGCGGATTGAGGTAGCAGATTGGACTCGTATTTGAGCATGAGTCCGTCACATCACGCACGCCAATCCGCAATTTCAACTTTGACAGTTTAGCGAACTGGCAGCAGATTGGACTCCGGCTTAGCACGGCAACACCCAAAAAGGCTGTCGGAGCACATCGGCTTTCTTATCGACGCAATGATCATTAATGGTATTTACTCCTCCCAACACCTTCTATGCCTCGCCAGAGCTACAGAAAACATGGTACTGATTCTCTGCATCATGCTTTTATAAGCAGTGTAATATCAGAGACTGAAGCTCATCTCTCAGAACTTCAGAGCTAAGCAATTGGATAACAGGCTGGGACAACAGTGGGGAGTCAGAAGGTTCTGATGCTGAAGAGGAGGAAGAACTTTGGCACTTCTTTATTAGTAATCTATTATATATGCACTTGACCATTTATATTTTAAATGGTACTTATGTGGAGAAACATCTCAACTCATCCCAAAATATGGCTACTTTTTTGATCTCTTTATGATAAATCCAAATTTCCTCACATTTTTCGCTCTTCCCTTTGTGTGAAGTCACCAAACTTATGAGTTCTTCCCATGACTTCGTGGAATAACAGGAAGTAACAATGTACTATAAGTCAAAGGGTGTACAGTAAGTAGTGCAATAGGTTTGAATGCGTTGGAAGTCTATTTTAAACACCGTCGGTCACGTCAGCGTTCAATCCGCTGCCAGTTCGCTGAACTATCAAAGTTGAAATTGCGGATTGGCGTGCATGATGTGACGGACTCACGCTCAAACACGAGTCCAATCCGCTACCTCAATCCGCTACTCAATCCGCTACCAATCCGCATGTTTGCAATCCCCTAATAGGTACCTTGTTTGTGTTGAAAACTAGAAATGAAGTCTCAGCGTTTATAAGTCAAACAGCTACTAGTGGTGAGCAAAAGTGATGGCCACTTATGTAAGCTCACGCAAGTGCATTCTGTGATGTACCCATTTAACTAGTTCATTTTCTTTACCATTCACATGCCTTTAAGCCTGCAAATGGCTGTTACTAAGACTACTTGATGCCAGCATGACTCTCCAAAAAAAAACTGCCTTATTGGTTGCATCCAAGTGACAGGAAATGTGGCACAAGCCGCTCAAGCCAAAAATATACCCCAATGCACTGCACAGAACATTAATAACAAGTTCTTAGCCATGGGATCCACCTCCAACCTCGAGTAGCATAAGTATTATAGCAGAGACGTATATCTGATTTTTTATGATAAGAAGAATGCAGAGGCGCGCATCGCGTCTTATCATATATTTGAAATACGGTCACATGCTTAGGTACTACGGGAATTGGGAACCGGCCTGCGGGAGAAGCATTGGGTCAGCAAATGCATAAGAATTGAGGGAGAAGAGTCAGAGATCTTGGTGGAAAGGTAGTCTCATAGGGCGAACCCTCTGAAGTAGCAAATATACACAATGCATCATCAAAGCAAATAGGAGACGAGGCTTACCTGAGGCGGGAGTGTGACAAGAGGGACTTGGATGCGCTGGCTAATAACTCTGCGAGACGGAGACTGCCGGCTACTGTACAGTCGTGTCACAGTGGCTGGTAGTGTGACTAGTGACGCGCATGGAAGATTTGGCACTGGACGCAACGACGACCAACACCTCGCCGCCGCTGCAAACATGTCGGAATCACTGCGTTTCCTCGGATCCCTCGAAGGGCACAAAGGATGGGTCACCGCCATCGCTACTTCCTCTGAAAACCCGGACATGATCCTCACCGCTTCCCGCGACAAGACCATCATCGTCTGGCAGCTCACCCGTGATGAGGACTCGTACGGATACCCAAAGCGCATTCTTCACGGTCACAACCACTTCGTTTCAGACGTCGTAATCTCCTCAGATGGCCAATTCGCCCTTTCCTCCTCTTGGGATCACACTCTCCGTCTCTGGGACCTCAACACCGGCCTCACCACCCGCCGCTTCGTCGGCCACACCTCTGATGTCCTCTCCGTCAGCTTTAGCGCAGACAACAGGCAGATCGTCTCTGGCTCCCGTGACAGGTCAATCAAGCTCTGGAACACCCTCGGAGAGTGCAAATACGATATCAAGGATGATGGTCACACCGAGTGGTGCGTTCCTTAGTGATGTTCCTTTTATCCTACGCTTGCCGACCTCTTTCGCCTCCAGGGTCTCCTGCGTCCGCTTCAGCCCCAACGTCCTCAACCCCGTCATTGTGTCCTGCGGCTGGGACAAGGTTGTCAAGGTGAGCGTCTGGTCTATTTTTCGCGTCCTTCCTTTGCTTTTCCAATATGATGCATTGTGTATATTTGCTACTTCAGAGAGTTTCGACTCCATGAGACTACATTTTCCACCAAGATCTCTGATTCTTTCCATAAAATAAAACTCCCCCATTTTATACTCCTGCTAATACTCCTGCAGGTTTGGGAACTCTCCAAGTTCAAGCTCAAGACCAACCACTACGGCCACACCGGCTACATCAACACCATCTCCGTCTCCCCTGACGGTTCCCTCGCTGCCTCCGGTGGCAAGGACGGTATCACCATGCTCTGGGATCTCAATGAGGGCAAGCACCTCTACTCCCTCGAGGCTGGTGACATCGTCAACGCCCTCGTCTTCTCCCCCAACCGCTACTGGCTCTGTGCTGCCACCGCCAGCTGCATCAAGATCTTCGATCTTGAGAGCAAGTAAGTCCAGCACCAGCTCTTTTTACGCGACATTATCTAACCACCGCCTAGGTCCATTGTTGATGAGCTCAGGCCCGCCTACACTGACGTCGGTGAGGAGGCCAGGCAACCAGAGTGTGTCTCCATCGCCTGGTCGGCTGATGGCCAGACCCTCTTCGCTGGCTTCACCGACAACGCCCTTCGTGTCTGGACCGTTACCTCATAAAAAACGTTCGCGTTCGTCATCAGAGAGAGAGAGGGAGGCTGTGGGGGGTCGTCATGTCTTGCTTTCTGTAGCTACGAAAACAAGAAAAAAATGCATAAAGCCTTCTTGTGCGCTCCGACATGTTTATTATCAATGGAAAGGCAGCATCAACGCAGATTCGTCGTATCTATACACCCGCTTCTATGAGATTCCGCTTCCTCTCTTCGTAGTCCCACCGATCTAGTCCTCCAAAGTCAATTTTCATACCCATGTAAGCCATGTTGAACTGCAGTTCACAGATGTGGGAGCCGCGTGCGCGCCAGCTGTCACCACTATGCAAATATTAGTCGTTGAACGTTCTCATGGTCGCAAGACGCACGTTGCTGTACCGTAAAAGTCTCCTGCCTGGTTGACCACTCGCACGCACTCGTCCGTGTTGGATCGCGCGTCGTATATCCAGACATTCTTGCCCGTGTAGATTTCTTGCCAGCCATTTTGATCCACGAGTCGGTTTTGCGGT
This sequence comes from Crucibulum laeve, assembly GCA_004379715.1. Lineage (NCBI taxonomy): Eukaryota > Fungi > Basidiomycota > Agaricomycetes > Agaricales > Nidulariaceae > Crucibulum > Crucibulum laeve. The sequence goes on from ML213590.1 coordinate 1,494,679, forward strand.
GATATGCGTTTGGTTTCTGCGGGGAGTGTCGGTGAAGGTCTGATATCCACGTCGTTCAAGAGGCGAAGAGCAGTGAGATTCGATATACCCTCTATTAGTGCCCGCTCTTGTGCGTTGCCGGGGTTCAATACTTTGATAACCGATGACGGAAGTTCGTCTGAAGTGTCATCCGAGTCGTCCGCATCGTCGTCTGCAGACTCCATCTTCACATCGTCCTGCGTCCTGCTACTACTACTACCCTCTGCCAAGGTTGCTGAGTCTACTGCTTGAGATTCCTTCATCGAGTCGATAATATCCTTTTCAGCCTCCTTGAATTTTCCATAAAAAGTATTCCATGCGTCCTCATTTGAATAATCCGTTCGGATGAGGACGCCTAGTTCTTCACCTTCCAAGAAGGGATCCAAAGCATCGTCATCTTGCATGAAATGGGACTCCTAATGGGCATGTACATTATTAGCTTTCCGGTCTCCACGCATGGGATCCACCAGCCGATGGCACGGTGTACTTACAAGTTCGCTATCCAGTTGTTCATCGTTCGGCGGATCTCCCGCGTTAGTCGGTAGCGACGACCAGAATTCCTGCGCGACGCGTTGGTGCCATCTCCGTCGTCCCTCTCCGGGGTATTGAGCTTTTATAGCAGCGTATCTTTCCTGAAGTGTCGCGTTAGCTTTACTTGGACGCGGGAGTAGGACCTCAATGTATGAACCGATAAAAGCTGCGCGAAGCGTTTATTCATTTTTTTTAAATTTATCGTAGTCGGCAACGGAAAGTATAGGTGTCTTTTTTTTTTTTTGAATGTGATGAGAATTGATAGAGCCGCGACAACTTCGATGTCAGCCTGGGACGAAGCAGAGGTCAGGAGGACGGTGGCAGGATGGAAAGAACCACCAGACGCGAAGCTGATCCACACTCACGGTCCGCCTTCTTCCCGTCCACCGCAATCACGCGGCTGAGAATGCAGAAACGTGACCTTGGATACTTTGTATCCTTGAATTCACATCGCTTCAGAGCTACTTCAGAGGACCGATTATAATCAAAAGTCTATACGAGCTATTTCTTATAATAAACCCTCGCCTGCGTAGAGGTGTATAGCCGCTTGAGCCCCGATACAATGCTTCTACGATGGGATCTTGTACCATCCGTTCATTCGTGACTTGTACACACCGCAAAGAGACGTCAGTGGGCGAGATAACCGGCTGCGTTAAATAGTGCGTGGGGCATAAGAGGCCTGGGGAGAATTCGGTACCCTTGCTTGCCATCGTGTCGCATTATTCGCTTTACCAGGATGGCCCCACCTGTTGGAACGACCGGTAAGAAAGTGTCGTTTTCGATCCGCAACGAACAATGCTCACACTTCCGACTAGGCTCTCAACTTACCCGCGGACAATGGGCTTTCGCGTTTAGTCTCGTCACGTCGTTGTTTTTCACCTGTACGTGAGCTATTTTGAGCGTTAAGCATATCGTATTCATACCGAGACGCATGCAGGGGGATTTGCTTACGGGGTAAGACTTGTATTTAGCTAGAGAATCGATGAATCGCATCTGACCAATCTGCGAATTTCTAGCTTCTGGATGTCTTGAACGCACATTTCCAGCACATCTTCGGCATTTCCAAAACACAGAGCACCCTTCTTCAGCTGGCTTATTTTGGAGCGTATGTCGTGTTTCCACCGTTTGCTAGTATCTTCGTGCGTATCATGGCTATAAATGACCTGCCTACCTAACTGACAGCGCAATCTAGATGAAGAAGTATGGTTACAAGGTACGTACCTCTTTGTTCCCCAGCAACCGTATGCTCTAGCTTCGATCGACAGGCCGGCATCCATTTGGGTTTGTCACTGTACAGCATAGGTAAGAATTAACCACGTCTTCACACATGCTTTTGTACTGAAAATATCACAGGTGCTGTCTTTTTCTGGCCAACGGCAAAGTTCCAAAAATATGGCGGGTTTGTGGGATGCACATTCGTTATCGGTGAGTTTGTGTGAAAGACCCTTTACCGCGGTAGCTAATCTCCTCTGCCGCTCCAAGGTTGTGGTCTGGCAACGTTGGAGGTCGCTGCTAATTCGTATATTTCCGTTCTCGGAACACCAAAATATGCTGCAGCAAGATTAAATTTTAGTCAAGGATTTCAAGGAGTCGCCTCGTTTGCTGGTCCATTAATTGCATCGCGATGGTTCTTCACGGGCGAGAATGCCACTAAGCTTGATACCGTCCAGTGGTAAGCAATACGAAATGACGGTATATCATTAAGCTCACCTCGTCAACAGGGTGTACCTGGCCGTCTCCGGCCTCGGGGTCGTACTGAACATAATGTTTTAGTAAGTCAAGTCTATGAGACGCAACTCGGAAGATAACATAATGCAATAGCTTCTGCCATTTACCAGAAATCACGGAAGAAGCACTGTCAGCAGAGATTCATGAAGTCGGGATAATCGCCGATGTTGAACCGTTCCGGAAGCAGTATCGATGCATTTTCGGATTTGTTGCACAGATGGCCTATGTGTATGTTCGTCCGTATGCTGAAGACTTCATCGACGCTAATCAGTACTACAGCGGCGCACAAGTCGGCGTTGCATCTCTCGCTGTGAACTTTATGGTCGAGCAAGGCATTGGTATTAGCGCATCAAAAGCAAGTCAGCTATTCTCCTTCTGTCAACTCACCTTTACGTTTGGAAGGTCTGTAATTCTCGCCGATCTTTCTCTATCAAAGCGTTTTATTGATAGTCATACAGATTTGTTAGTGTCGCGATACTCAACTTCATTGATCCTGCTCTTCTACTGTCTTTCTATGGGTTCATGTGTTGCGTGTTTTCTGTGTGTGTCGCACTTGTTCATGGAAGGGCTGGCATCGTTTGTCTCTTCTTCCTGTTCTTCTTTGAATCTATATGTTATCCGGTAAATTTTAAGCTTCAGATGAAGCGAAATGTACTAACTTGTTTGCGTTAGTGCATCTTTACACTAGGCACGAAGAATCTCGGCGTCCACACTAAAACAGGTTCAGGCTTGATAGTAATGGTGGGCACTAACATTATCGTTCCCTGGTGAAATCTGAAATCGTGAATAGGGAGTTGGAGGTGGTGCCTGGTACCCACCAGCCCAGGCATCAGTAGCAGATCGAATTTCAACACGTCGGTCTTATCTAGTCCCATTTTCAGGCTACATTGCAATGACAATCTATGCTATGTGAGTGAGCTCGTTACATATTCTCTTCCTGTGCTCATATCACGGATACGCAGCGGCATGACCATTGATCAGTCGAGAAAGAACACTTTCCGCGTCCGTTGTGTTGATGAAATCGAGGAACGACGGGTTGCAGGATCCGGAGAGCAGAAAGAGAGGAACGAAACCAGAAGAGAAGACACCTTCAATAGTGTTGACAAAGAAAAGCCCAGCAGTGAGTTTGTCGAGACTGCTTGATGCTGGACTGTGATTGTACTTAAAGGCGTGTACATGTGAAGCTGCCGTTGTGTATCATTAAGACAGACTGTCCGATCTATAGATTGTTCAATAAAAAATATAATCCCATAAACGCAATGAGATCCGAATAAGTATTCATACTGCAGAAGTTCGCGATCCTGCGAGCCTGTCTACGACCTAGCAAGGGTAAACCACTTATGATTAGATAAAATAAGGCCGTTATTGCGACGACTCACCCCTCGAATATATGGCAGCGATAAAGCAGTCCCAATGAAGGGAAGTTGACGCAAGAAGGTGATAACGACAGGGAAGAAGTCACTGATAACGGGAAACGCGGTTGTGCTCCGTGTCAGCAAGGTCAAAATAGTCAAGCGCGAAGCTAACACACCCGAAGAGATTCAAGAAGCCAAATGTCTCCACAATAACCCCGATGAATGGCCATTTGAAAAACACGAGTAGGATTCCTCCGAGAAAGCATATTGATCCGCGCAATTTTTGTTTACGAGCGAAAAAGTAGAACGTCTTTTGGGGTCCAATAATCAGAGTCAAACCAGAGATGAAGAGAATCTGTGAAAGTGTCGAGGTCAGACGGGTTCGAGAGGGGCGCATTTGAGTTCATACGTTTCCAAGAGCAAGAAGAGCGCCGTCAAAGAAGAGCATAACACCCAAGAGCATGAACAGCCCTCCAAATGTTGTGAGGGCTACACCAATTTCTGCAACGACAATCTCGTCAGCTCTGATTTTCACTACAAGTCGACACTAACTGACTTTGCGCATCCGAGAGCCACATTTTTCCAGAGAGTAACTAGCGAGAGTCCAAAACGAAAAGATTGAGGAACGGGTCTGTAATGGTAAAATAGACTGCAGACGACCAGCTGTATGCGTGGAACTGACGTTGAGCAACCGTGTCAGAGGTTGAGCTGGAACGCGCTCCTAATTTGGATGCGTGACAAAAATCACACGCGTGACGCGTGACACATGAAGGAAGCTTAGAGTTTCTATCGATTTACATCGAATGGTATCGGTATATACATGCAAGTGAGGTAGAAGGGAATACAATAAATAAAATGAGGTCCAGTAGAGTGTCGGGTACATTACAAGTCGTACAGCATTAAGATATAAAAACTATAATGCTCATAGATAAGTATTTGCGCACACCACGCAAATGACAAAGACACGCACGTTCAACAGATAACGACAAAGTAATCAAGGTCATCGTGCCGCCTGTTTGGCACGGATAACACGGTCAAACGACTCTCTTATCGGTGTGCGCCTGGCTAACACGGTTAAGTGGTTGTTGAGATATGGGGGTGGTAGAAGAGGATGAATCCCTTCAATATTGAGATGCGGATTTACGGGAGGGAAGAAAGAAATTGTTTGCGGAGACGGTGGTCTTGTGACCGATGGTAAATGTGCCAGAGATGAGAGAGCAGCCGAAGATGAAGAAGACATTGTGGATATCGTACGCTGCCGATCTTGGTTCTTGGGTCCCTCTCGCAAAAGAGTGGAATGAACTGGTATTGTGTTCACTGAACGTGCGGATGAGAACGACATGCGACGGTCCTGGGCGGATGATGGTATATCCGGAGAGGCCAGGGAAGTTCTCATGCTTGACGGAGAAGTAGATAGCTGGTTGTTAGAATGTATACTCGATGGCGGAGAGGTGGATATTTGGGGAGGGGCGGCTTGAGGGATAACGGTAAGGGGAGCAAGAGGTGCGGGTTTGCCTATCTGTCCATAAGACTGCCCTCTAATAAGAGGGTGTGGACGAAGATGTTCTGCTCTGCTGGTGGTAGAATGTGTAGATGGTGGGCGCGTGACCGAGTAACGTTTATTTGGAAGTCGCGGGCTATGGTGAGGATGAGTTGGGGGTTCAGAATGTGTATCTTTCATCGGGCTGGTCTCTGAGCGAGAAGGGGTAACGCGTTCTTCGTCTGGATGAGAGACAGGTCGTGGTAGCGGCGGTGGCGGCGGTAATGCTGGAAGAGTAGGACCACGCGTCTCATACTGAGCTGCAGATAGTCCTGCGCTCAATGCTGCGGCATCAAATTGTGACGGCCGTGCAGTATCGACACGGGGAAGCGGTGTTTCCACTCTGTAATCTGGCTGGGCTGTTTGGGGCGTTACAAGGTTATGGTTGAGTTGAAGGTGTATGGCATCGCCTTCCGAAGCTGTATCGGAATCGGACTCATTGTGACTTGGTGTAGCTGCTCCACTCTCGCTCGACACCCATTCATCCTCATCTTCCTCATCTCCTGGACTGGCAATCGTGAATCCAGCCTTACCCTTGCCACCGCCGCTTTTCGGTGCAGGTGCCCGCTTTACCGGGAGCACTTGCATTTGCTCCCTCGAGTGCACACGCTGGCTGCTATTCACTCGTGCGAAGGCAGGAGCAGGTTTCGGATGAGCCTACGCGGGAAGATGAGAACTTCGAAATTCCGATAAGTGGGAACAAAATCAAGCACTAACCTCATAGGTATAGCCGTTTTTCTTCCCTTTCTCAGCATGTTTCGGCGGTGGAAGGTCCTTCTGGGTGAACTGAAGATTTGTCCCAAGCTTCGTGGAGGACGAGGAGCGCGAGTGGCTGCGCAACTGGCCCGAGCTTCCCCTGTGGGCTTTGGGTGGCATCGTGAGGGCTGGTGAAAGAGAATCGACCTGGAATGGGGACGTCGTTGATGAGCGCTGATGACAAGCCTTTCGGCGTTTGATAGTGTTGACTCCGGCCCGGTTGTTGGAGCTTGTTGTGCAAAAAATTCTGGTCCCTGCTATCGGCTCTCTTCCCTGTTTACCTCACTCAGCTTCCTCACCATTCCTCACTTAGTTCTGCGAGAAACGCGTCGCAAATATGGAGAGAGTACAATTCCAGCAGGAGCAGGTACGTATTGGGAAGTTGTACGAAGTGCATCCCCTAATAAACGATGTGTTTAGATGCTCCAAGAACTGAAAGATTTGGTCGACAAAAAACTCTTTACTGAGGTAAGACAATCTTTGGGTTCGACGTCTATCCAAGGAGATCAAGATGTTCAGGAGGTCATATAGAAAGAAACGAAACAAATCATGAAAAAGCGTACTGTGTTCGAGACGGCCCTAGTGCGTCGTATCGCTAAAAAGTCGGACTTCCTCCGATATATCTCTTATGAAATGGGGCTCGAGCAGTTGCGCAGAAAGCGTGTTGAACGCATGAGTGAGTGTCATTATTTTTCTCAGGTCATAACGAAATATTGACATGGTGGCTGATGACAGAGCTTCCTCCTGGTCCACAAACGGTATCCGACTACGCGCTCGTCCGGAGGCAGTTCCATATTTTCGAACGAGCGCTTCGCAAGTTCAAGTCCGATGTTGGACTGTGGATACAATATATTCAAGTAGCCAAGAAGGAGGGAGCACGCGCATTAGTAGGACGAGTTACGGCGAGGTACGTACCCTCACGACAGCTGTCTTTTCGGACTTCACAATGTATGGTTCAGCTGACCATCTTAATCTTACAGGGCTCTGCAACTACATCCCAATAAACCTGCCTTGTATATTATTGCTGCATCTCATGAACTCAACCACCTCTCGCCCTCGGCTGCACGAGCTCTGCTGCAGAGAGGAATTCGAATGAACCCAGATAGTGTCGATCTGTGGCGAGAATACGTGAGGATGGAGCTAGGCTTCGTCGAAAGCCTTCGAAGACGATGGGATATCTTGGGAATTAAGGTGATAGGGGACGAGAAAGGAAAGGGTAAAGCCCGTGACGAGGACCCGAGCGATATCATGGGTTTTGGTGACGGCTCCGATGAAAAAGCTGATGCCTCGATGGAGGTAGATGAAGTCGAAGGGGATGAAGGTGCAGAGGCGCGGCGACAAATTATGGAAGGCGCAATTGTAAAGTCCGTGATAACAAGTGCAGCGAAAGGTGCGTCCCTGTCTTGTACTTTTGAAAGATTTATGACATATTCCTAATCCGTCCTCATAGCGCTGCCAAAGATCGAACTCTTTGAGTCTCTCAAATCTGTGATAACAGACTTTCCTTCAGCTGACTCTCTGCGGCAGTCCCTTCTTGGACATTTGTATGATGCGCTTCGGGAAACCTTACCTGACGACCCAAAGGCGATACAGTTACTATCAAGTCGCTTCCTAACACCTGACATGGAAGGCGAAGAGCTTGTTGAAGGACTCCAACGTGCGAACGAGGAGATGCTTACACGGGCAAGGGACGACGGCCGGGAAGACCTTCTTGCAAGCTATGCTGAATTCGTTGAGAGGTGGTGTCGCAGTCCTATTGACGAGAATTTAGTGAGTCCGCTGTCCCTGTTACCTTATTTGTGTTGTTCAATTGCTAATGTTGTTCATGTGATGGCGCAATAGAAACTCTATCTTATCTCCTGTTTACAATCCCTAATCCAACGGACGAATACTTCACCGTCTTTGCTGTCTGTGCACATCAATTTGTTATTACGATTCTCCGGGGCACTCTCGGCGTCCCCTGCCAAGATACTACGGACAGCGCGAAAATACACGGATAGAGTGCCGGCGTCGCCTGCAGTGTGGTTGGCACGGCTTGAAGCAGAGAAGCAGCTCGGGGACGGCAGTAGCGAGGGACGAACGGTCGTGGAGAACGCATGGAGAAGCGCGCGCAAGTCAATTGTAGGCTCGGCAGAAGAGTTGGAACGAGTATGGAGCTGGGGCTTAGACCAAGAGGAACCGCCGGCTGTCAGTTTGAGGACGCATGAGGTGGGTGTCGTGTTCCTACGTGTTAGTGTATGGTATTGACTGAGTTTCATTTGACAATCCAGGGGTTGCTAAAGGAGAGCATGGGCGATTCGTCGCTGCGTGCTGTGCATGAGATGGTGCTGATGCGTTATGTCACGGTCCTGCACGAGGAGATGAAAGTGCCGGTGGCCGGAGTGACATCGGATCAGGAGGCAAAAGCATCGGCGAAGTGGCAGCATTCAATCCGCCATATGGCTGGTAAATATCTCACGACTGGGAGGGTATGGCAAAAGGTGTTCACGGTGGTAGAAGGTACGGACGAGGCCTTGTGGGCTACAGAGGCCGATGGGAAACGCGCGGTACTTAGTGAGGTGTATGAGCAGTGGCGAAAGAATGACGGGATAGAAGCGACGGTGGGGTGGGCAGGCTGGTTAATGGGTCATGGGAAGGGAAAGGAAGCAACGGAGGTGGTGATGAGTGCCCGGAGCTGGGTTTCGGAGGGAGAGAGGACAGAATTAGAGGAACGATGGAAGGGAGTTCTCGAGGAAGCATAGGACGCAGGGAAGCTTGTTACCAGTTGTTGTTAGTATTAGCGCGGAAGGAGTGATGTGTAGAATGGATGCCTAAAATTGCTTAGATCATGGATGGGTCGTGGCTGTTAATGATCCCCAAAGATTGGGAGTGAATGGATACATGTCCGCTAGAATACATAAGTAGCAAAGGGTATTATTAGCTAGGTATAGACATGAACAAGACATGTGTGCTTGGGAAGGGGATCATGATGAGGAGAGCCGTATTTTTGCAGACGTGGGTGAGTGTCGAGGAAGTATCGGACGATTTGCACAGAGTTGGTCCGAAGAAAGTTGCAGAGGTGGCAGCAGGATCAGCGTCGGATGGTGGGGCGGAGAGGTACCATGCGTGGACGAGTCGATGCGCGTGAAATGGACATGGCCATGCTCGGTGTGTAGGCTTGTGCAGGGCAATCACACTCGAACCAGCAGTGGCAGCCGCCGTGATGTACATGCGCTGCACATGGAGTCCTAGATGCTCTAGCCCGATTCAACATCTTTTGGTGCAAAAGTGTCTATTTGCGCCGAAGCAGACCTATTCCGGGTGTGATTGGGGGACAAGAGCGTGGGACGAATGCTGCGGAGAGCGATAAGCGCAAACTGCAGTTGTTGAGTATATGCTAGAACGTAGGATAGAGCGAGTGCAGTAGAGAATGCTCATAGAGCTCTATGAATGACCATACATGTAACAGCAATAAATGCACATGCAGCTGCGCTTAAGGATGCCCTGCGTAGAACTGAGTAAATCAAAGGGCCTGAGGGTGGATGTATTTTTGTCTGGATGCACACGCGTGGTGAGGAAGCCGCTCACCCACATGGTTCACAAATAGCTGTACCCTGTCTCTTTCCCGTTCCTCTCTTTCTTTCTTTCTGCCATCGTCCTCATCCTCCTCGTCGCATTCTTGGTCTCTTGTCGCCTGTGGGTTTGTGCTTGCAGTGAGTGTCTGTTACTTCAACATTCACCTCGACTCTCTTTCCCTTTCCACTCGCCCCTTGTCACATGCCCCGTGCCTGCCGCATTTATTTCACTTTATTCTTATTTATAATTGACTCGAAACAACAAGATCGCTAATTCAAGCCCCGCCTTTCTTCAGCTTTCTCCCTCTCCCCCATCCTACAGGCCTCCGTTCCCAAAGCCAGGCGTCGACGGGACGTCGTCCTCCTTCCCGCTCATTTCGTCCTTTCTGGAGGAGCTCACCACTCCAGCTGCATGTATCGCGGCTCTGACCAGCAGCTCAGACTCCAAGCCGGTCTCGTCTGAACGGACTACAAGTCGCCGCCGTCTCTTCTGAAAGTGCATTTCAGCGTTCGCTGTATTCGTTCGCGTACCCCACAGTATCGCGTTCTACCGACCCTCTTACTTGCAATACGCTCATGTTGCAGTATCCGGTTCAGCTTCCGCCGCTTTCCCTCTCGTCGTCACCCAAGATATCTGCAAAAGACAATGACTATTTTCGCACTAATGATCCCTCCCGCCTACCCCAAAGCTCCCTGAGCGGAAAGCGTTTCCAGAAAGAAAGCCTCGTTTCCCGTTCTGTATTTTCTACACTTCACACATCCCCCCCCACTGCACCCCTTTCTATTTCGACTAATCTCGCCCCTTCCCCTTCATCTTCATCCCCGTCTACAGCCTCTGCAAAGCTGCCTCGAAGCCCATACATCTCCTCTCGTCCTCTATCAAGCCCAGTCACCGTCAACGTCTCGTTACGCCCTGTTTCAAGCTCCTCCCCCGCCAACTCCTACCATTCATCAGACGCATCCTCGATCATTGAGGATGTCTTTATTCCTGGTGATTTCGTGGGAGAAGGCTCCGTTCTCCAGGGGGAGACCGTCCGTCTAGTGTCCTTGGGCGCTACTCCGGATCCAGCAGATTCCACGTACAAGGAACCAGCACAGGAATTCGAGGTTGTGAGGCGGCTTGGTAGTGGCAGTTATGCAGTCGTCTACTTGGTCCGCGAGGTCCTTTCTCGCTCCCCTCCCTCTGAAGACGGTCACATGTCAACCATCGGTGCGATGGAACTAGATGGCAAGTTCCTTCGCCAGCCAGAGACAGTTTATGGTCGGGAATATGCGATCAAATGCCTGTCGAAAGCAAACCTTGACGAGGAAGCTTTGGCAGCGCAAATGTCAGAGGTAAGTTTAACTAAATTGCTAACGTTGTGTCGATACTAATCTCTCTATCGCAGGTTACTATTCATCAATCTCTCAAATCGCACCCCAACATCGTTACTCTACATCGCACTCTCGAAACCTCTTCTTTCTTGCTTCTTCTCCTGGAATACGTTCCCGGAGAAGACTTGTTTTACTTCCTGGAACAAGCTCGTGATCATTATGAATCGGACGCTCCGGATACCACTGACTCTTCAGTCTCGTCCTCACGTACACCCCCTACTCCAAGTCTTCTTTCCAACCTTCACCCCTCGCAACTGCTCTCGCGCACTCGCCTCCGCCTCATCTCGTCTATGTTTACCCAGATGTGTGATGCCGTCGCTGCATGCCACGCACAACAAGTCTTCCATCGTGATATCAAACCCGAAAACTTTATCGTCACAGACGGCTGGACAACCTTGCCTGACGGCAGGCAAGAACGTAAAGTCGTTGTAAAGCTTACGGATTTTGGACTATCTACCACCGATGTTCAATCTTCCGACATGGATTGTGGCAGCGCGCCGTACATGAGTTTTGGTATGTAGTGCAATCGTTGTTCATTGGAGGGCGATCACTAACAACGGCTTTTAGAATGCAGGAATAACGTCGCCCCTACATATCGCCCCCGCGCTGCTGATGTTTGGTCTCTCGGCATTGTGCTGATTAACATGTAATGCCCCACCGATCCTTCTGATCGCCAACGATGAGAGCTAATAAGTCTATTTCTAGGCTGTACCACTATAACCCATGGACCGATACCGCCCAAGGAGCTTGCTCTTCTTTTGACCTCTTTCTCCGGGACCCCGTGAACTTTTTCATGTACCGCTTCACGGGCATGACTCGTCCAGTTGCTGAAGTGCTCGCTAACCGCGTCTTCTGTATCCTTCCTGATCCGAACGACGACTCTCGCCGCATTTCAGCTAGTGACTTTGGTGGATGGGCTAGGAACCTGCCCTCACTTCTCGGTGGTCATGGTGTGCATCGCACCGTGTCCAGTAGTTCCACCCAAGGTCACCGTCTATCTTGCTCTACGATACCCATCTCCCACCGTCCCAGCTCGAGAAACCCGTCTGTCAGCACCACTGCAGGCCGAACTCCCGCCATGCCGACTCGTTCTCTCTCCCGTGCTCCTTCCCTCGGCCCTGCATACGAGAAGGAGGAACCATCTGAGCTCTCCACTGTTATGGATCAGGACTTTGAGGAGCCCGAAGATCAGGAGGATCAAGACATCGAGATCGAGGGCATGACTTCCCGGTCCACCTCTACCACTAAACGTAGAAAGAGAGGTGCCAGGAAGGGCAAGGGTATCATCGTCGCCAGTGGGTCACCCGCTCCCACCGACGATACCCTAGTTACCCTCGCTGTTGCTTCTCAATCTCTGGCTCGCGAAATCAGTAAAGCGTCTAAGTCACCATCGCACAGATCCGCCGCTACCAAGGCCTCGAGTACATCCAGGGCCCGTAAACCGTATGAGCCTGTCTCTATGTACGCTATGCCGACGCCGTTGCTCACGTCGCGTAGCATATCACAGGCTGTACCCCCGGTCGTTTCGGCCCCACCCGCAATGGTGCCACCGCCACCCTCTCCTATCAAGAAGAAGCCTTCGATATGGAAGCTCAGTTTTGGCAAGAACAGCGGAGCTACAGCCGCCGCGAACGTTGGTGGACGAGTATCGCCGGTAGACGAGGTCTCCCCACCTACCTCTCTGGACTTTGGAGGTGCGCCCCCTGCCATGTCCACTACGGCCAGCAATGTCACGAATCTTATCATGAGTCTCAATGCACCTCCCCAATCAGCTCCCGTTCAATCCTCGTCTCGTTCTGACGACTCTTCCTCAACCTGGAGCAGAGGTCGCCGTGCTCGTGGTTCTCCCACGCCTTCCAAGACACCCAGCAGGTCGCCGGGCTATGCCTTATCATCGAGGAGCCCTCATCCTGTCGAACAGTGGTCCTATCCTGAGCGTCGCTCGGAGCGTGCTATCTCCCCCAATAGCACTCGCAGTGGACGGCCTTTGGCATCCAGTGCAAGCTCGATGGTTTCCAGCAACTGGCGAAGCTCTATGAGCACTACATCGAGCGCAGGCACATCCACGTCTGCATTCACCCGGTACAGCAACTCGAGCGCCCGTAGCATCTCTACAACCGCGACCAGCGTATCTTCCGCCAGCTGGCGCACGAGCGTAAAGCCCTCCAGCACACACGCGGCTTATCCCGGCATCCCCAAGAACATTAAGAGTAAGTTATACTACCCCGTCCAGTTTTACTATTCACTAATTACTTTTTGTAGTCATGAATGGCGTTCCTTGGGAACTCGATCAGCTGCCGCGTGGACAGCATCCCAATCCTGTTGGTGATATCTTTGGTTCTCCTCCTGTTAGAAAGCAGCGTACAAGGAAGCCCAAGGATATCAAGCTTGACACCATCACCGAGCGTCCTCCTGGTTCTGCGAATGGTCCCAAGTCGCCCGAGAACCTGCGTCGCGATGCGTCGACGAGCACCACTGATCTCAGCGGGTTATCCGCCGGAAAGGATGATGTAGATGGTGTCAAGAAGGTGCAGAAAGGCCAGATCAACGCCTTGGCCAAGATGTTGTCTGCCCTTCGTCGTTGAAATGTAGTTGTGCAGCGCTGCAATGGACTTGCGTTATAAGTGTGTTTTTGTAGGACCTGCGATTGCGCATTCTCTGCGTCGCGTTGTATTGGTAAAGTAGTATATTCACGGTGCGCGGTCGACCTTGTTCGCAAGCAAAGATTCCCGCCCAACATAGTGTCCCAGCATTGATATTCATGTTGAGCACCGTATAATTGGGCTTTTTAGCCGACCCCGATTTTGGAGTGTGTAGGATTGGACTGTAGAACCCGGTTTTCCGTGATGCGCCAATGTCGCGTTTGTCTCTCCTTATAACATCATTACACAATATGTTCAGTCCTTGCAATCCTTTGTGCTTTTATTCATACATAAATAGTGGTAACAATATTTAATGTCCTCCCAGTTATTTTCTTTCTCCCCCAACTTATCTCAAAAGCAATTAGCATTAGCAATCAATGTGACATTACCCATCTCTTCCCTTTCGTCCTTTAAAGTCTTCGGATTGCTGAAGTGCAGCGAATGCCATGTTTTGCTCTACTGTAGCGCGTTGGGCGACTTCTTGTGGTATTGTGCCCGGTTCTATGAGTATTGTAGATGTCTCGTTTGTAGATGGTCGGCGGCGGTGACGGGGCCTGGTTGGTATTTCTGGTGAGGGCGGACGAGACTGACCACTCTCCATGTCTATATCGCTGTCTGAAGAGTTGCTTGGGGACGAGTCGGCGCCAGCGATGACGAATTGGCCAGTACTATGTGTTCTGACGAGATTGATATAGTACTCTTGGAGAACTTCGCGCGTGCACTGGCGGGAACAAGGATAACCATGAGGACCAATTGAATGCCAGAGCGCGTTTAAAAGTGTTGGGGGCACGCGGATTGGATGTGGATGTGTGAAAAAGAAATCTGCTAACCATCAGTCGCCAGTCTATTGTTGCAAGGAACTCTCTCTCGAGAATGTTGAGCTCGGTTACGGATATGCCGCCGACCTTTGCGTATAGGTGATTTGTGCAGAAGGAGTCGCAGAGCCCTTTGCTTGATACGGTGATGGCTGCGATGATAAAGCGGTGACAGGTAAGAGATGAAAGTGTGAAGATAGGTGTGCGAGCGCAGATTTGATCGATATAGTGAAGGGTGATCAGGAGGCAAGATTTCTGTGAGAGTAGAAAGAGGATTGAAACGCATGGAACGATAGACAGATGGGAGGACGTACCTCCACATTGGTAAATCTGACAATGCGCTTTAGATAATCAAGAACGCTGATGTTGGGTGCGGACCGCGAGTGAAAGCGTGTCAGACTCTCACTGATAGGCAGATGAGCAGATGAAACAGATGGATAGAAAAGACATACGGTGATAGGGGTATACGGTCATTATGGGTCATTAAGCGATTGAGCATGTCCGCTGCAACGACGATGAGGAATGGAAGAAATAGTATAGGAGTAGCTCACCAATAAGCAGAACAAGATGGTCTATGTGAGCCTCTTCAAAGGCGGCCGGTAATTCGACCCTTCCTGAGCTGGAGGATTCCATGAATCCATTGCACACTTTTGTCGTGGTGGCGAGGGATGAGTGATGGCTGCGAGTAGTGGTAGGAGATTGCCCAAGAACATCTAAGGCTGCAGCACAACATGCGCAAATGCCAGTCCTCTGGGGTCTAGTGCAACGGCTGTACAGTTGCAGAGTCGGGGCTTGAACTCTAAATTATGCCGTGCGGGACTGGTGTGTAGAACGGATAGGACGCCGTCCACGCTCCCCGTCCACCACTCCGACGCAATGGCCCCCAAGCTCGTAAGCATCATGCTCGCTGTATGCAACAATGACGAGCTGACTCTGCTCACCGTTCGAATAGGACCCCAATGAAATTAAGATTATCTACCTGCGCGCGACGGGTGGTGAGGTTGGTGCTTCCTCGGCACTAGCTCCCAAAATTGGTCCTCTGGGTTTGGTGAGTGCTCTGGCTTTTGCTCTCCTGTTCGCCATCTAATGCAGCACATAGTCACCGAAGAAGGTCGGTGAAGACATTGCCAAGGCTACCTCTGCATGGAAGGGTCTCCGTGTCACCGTCCAGCTTACCATCCAAAATCGACAAGCCGCTGTCTCTGTCGTCCCCTCTGCTTCCTCTCTCGTCATCCGTGCACTCAAGGGTCAGTCCCATCTCCCTCTGCCAAACTTAAACCATGCTTAATCGTACTCCTACAGAGCCCCCCCGTGACCGCAAGAAGGAGAAGAACATCAAGCACTCTGGAAATGTTACCCTCGACGAGATCTTTGACATTGCAAGGACGATGAAGTCAAAATCCCTTGCAAAGGAGCTGTCTGGATGTGTGAAGGAGATTTTGGGCACTGCACAGAGCGTCGGCTGCACAGTCGACGGCCAGCCCCCTCACGATGTTATCGACGGCATTAACTCTGGTGAGGTCGAGGTTCCGGACGAGTAAATTTTTCGCCCTGTCTAGTTTGTCTATTCATCTCCTTGCTCGATTTTTGGTGGAGCCATAGTGTATGACTGCGCCGTCCGAGAGAAACTGCTTTCATTAGGAAATTATACGGCGGGAAGATGTGATTGTACAAAAATGTGTGGTAAATGCAACCCGTAATGCTATCATGATCCCCCGGCTGAGTTCGCATGCGCAACCTTATTTGAGAGTGTGACAGCTCTGATGCGCCTAATTTCACCCCCTGGCCCATCCCCGCACTAATTGGTACTCTTCTACTTCATGTCTACCTCTGTTCCGTTGCTGTACACTGAAGGTCTTCTACGATCGCGAGTTCATGTAGTGCGTCGCACTTTGCAGGGAACGCGTCGTATAAGTGTGTCGACGCCATCAACGCGGAATTGGACGGGCTATGTCGTAGCAGGTGTAGCTGGGGGATCGGCCGTCCTTGCCGGTGGTGTGTCCTACATGCACCATTGTTAACTATTCAACTAACCATTCGCTTAGGATACACCTGGTACCATTTCTCTAGTGTAAAGAAAGCCATCGACGCTTCAAAAGCCGCAAAAGACTACCTTGCTCAAACACGCCAAAGCATTGTCGATCACAAAGCTACTAACCAGGTTCTAGTTTACCTCCGACAAGCATCTAAAGCATATGTCTCTATTCTTCCCGGTGCAGGCATCTATGTCGACAAGGTGTTCGACTCAGTCGACCAAGTCGTTGCGGCCCACTCCGACGAGACGCGTGAAATTGCGATAGACACATTTAACCAGATACAAGCTATCATCCAGGAGCACGACAAATCGAGCTTGCAGACAGCTTTCAAGGTTATGTCTGTGCTGAAGAAGCAGGCTCCGCGTTTGCAAGCGTTGAGTGCCAAAGTTGGTGGAGACGCGTTGACACCGATTATTGAGAGGTATCCTGGGTGGAAAGAGAACGTCACTGCGGGTGTAGCGCAGCTGCAGGAGGTCGCCAAAGCGAAGGCTCCAGATGTGTCAAAGCTTGTTGAAGATGGGAAGCAGCAGGTGCGAAGAGCTTTTCGATTCTTTATTACGTGACCTTCTGACGGCACGTGTAGGTTAAGGACGGTGCATTGGCTGTGACGAACAGCGAAACGGTGGGTTGGATGTGGTCGTATGTCAAGGACAAGACTCGGGGTAGTCGACGACATGACAAGGGTCAAAAAGACGAAAAAGACGAAAAAGACGAAAAGGATTCGTGATAGTGGGTATTATGCTCCGCTGTCGATATGCTTTTGCTTTTGTAATTTAACAGTAGGTTCTTTTCTGAAATAGTACAACATACGCCCGAGGCTATATCTATTAAACTTTGCGCTTAGAATTTTATTCACGGTAGCTGTATAAAGTGTACGTGTCTAACTCGATTATCACGGCATTTCGTCTGGAGTCCGATCTAACTATGGGCTGCTGCTTGGGAGTATAATAATGATACCGTATTCAGTCAGCAATGTGGACTCGGTTGGAGACTCTCTGTTCGACATGATGACCGCGATTCAGAATTTGACGCTAACCAAATGCTACAGGTATTCAGAAATGGAGATCTTGGTAGAAATATTGGAAGACGCTGAACACTAGCATGCCCCTGCGAGTGTGATGAAAAAGAAAGGTCGCAGCTGGAGAACCTCCATGCAGCGTGAATATACTTATAAAGCTATTTTGAGTACCGCAGACTTCAGATTAATCGCATAGAGCATGGGATGATGTAACATATAATAGGAATATATATCGCACATGAATTCATGTTTAATGTGTGTGTGCTGTGGCCCAAACGTTCCCTGGTAACCCTAAGGTCCCACCCCGTCTCGACCTCTCCTCTAACACGTCCACCTTGATGTCTGCACCCATGGCCCCTTGGACCTCAATTGCAATGCCTCGAGGTTTAGTTTCGTCATAGCTCACGGTAATTTCAATGAGACCTGAGATAGGTGATGGCTCAGGAGCTGTCATGACGATTCTGGGACGTCTAATGGTCTCCAAGTCTGTACCAAATAACGTATCATTTGTACCACTCGTAGAAGGCAAATATACGTTGACTGGGATCTTTCGAGGAATGAATGATCCTATATTATAGAGGCGAAGATCATAAGCAGATTAAAAAAGAAGGAAACAGGTGATATATACCGGAAAGGACTGATTGTAATTCGTCTTCGGTTGGCTCTGACTCCTTGGGAAGGTCGACATGTTCCATGTCAAGGCCTTCCGTTGTCCAGTTACAGCCAGCGAGAACCTCGTTTAACCAACACTGTTCTCTTACAATCTTCACAACGCAAGATGAGTAAATATGGATCCAAACCGGGCATTTACTTGACATACCTCGAGTATTCCCCAGATTTCCTTCATACTGTGAACGGGAACTTTCTCCAATAGGAAACCCGGTTCCTCTGGAGCCGTCAGTCGCAATTCTAGCGGAGGATGTGCAGAGCTGGGGGATGTCTGATGAATTCAAATAAATGAGTGGTCATATATCGAAACCATAGAAGCTAACGTAGAGAGCAATGTATCGTTCGGGAGATGATTCATTTCCTGGATTGAGCTGTGCCAGGAAAATATCAGATTTTCAAACTCCAGTCAAAAAAAAAGTGGACGAACCAAAAGATCTAACCAGCTACCATATCCAAATGGCACCAGATCGACAGTGTCCAGGTGATCCATTCCAGCTAGTGGATTGACGACCAATTCTATATCTCGCATTCTCGACTGGCTCATCACTACTCCACGGTTCTTACCACCGGCGGTAAAGTCCAGTACCCATAAATGTTGCATTGATTTTGATTCCCCTGTTGCATCTATTGAATCTGAGGGGTCAGATAGTTGTGGGAACACATGCTCCAGTTCAGATCCTGACGATACTAGAGGAAAGGTAGGTCTTGATGTAATATTGGGCATGGATATCGACGCAGGGAACAACTGTGCATCTGTGGTCGTTGTCAGCGAGAGCGTTGCTACTGTAGCTCCCTTGGGACTGCTTGTTAGGTATGATCGTATTTGAGGAAGTGGGATATCAAGGTTCGGGAGATTTAAATTTGCTTCTGTGGGTGACGAGGTCAAGCTACGAAACAAGGAGAGATAGGATAGAGGTGATAAGGAGACAAGAAATGATATGGAAGGCGACACGAGATATGGCAATGGTAATGCATGTGATCGAAGCAGGAATATATCCAACGGAGCCCGAGCAGTAGATAGAGACCTGGCAACTATTGAGTTATTATCTATGAAAGGAATAAAGAATACTCACGATATTACTATCTCTGCCTCACTTTTCGCGAATTTCTCCAATACAGGGCATAGTCCATCAATATCGACAAACCAACGAATACCAGTGAACTCGTTATTCGCAGAAGCAAGTTTATCTAACATAACAAGGTATCGTAATTGTCGGAAAACATCATGTCCTAACCTCCAGGCTTCTTCAGGATCCCGAAGGTCGTCAGCTTTTTGCACTTCAGTACAGAACTTCTGAATGTATTCTGCTAGAAATCCGTCGAGAGAGCTCGACCCGTTTGTGTTGCTTGCAGATCCAGAGGCGTTGTTGGAAATAGCATACGAGGTTTTGACACTCGCGACTCGGACTGTTGGTTTGTCGGGTGTTTCTCGTTGGAAAGAAAAGTCGACATCAACGACGAGAACTTTTCCTGCAAGCATCACAGTCATTACTCCTTCTTTACTGTCATCTTTGAAGGTTTCCATCCCAGCAAGTTTTCCCCATGCCTCCAGTCGCGATATGCACCATTCGGGAATGAGAGTTGGATCCAACGGGATGCTTTCGCCGTAAACAACACCGGCTCGTTTGTGCAGGGAATCGGCGATGTAGTTGATATTTCTCTCGGCCTAATACAAGCTTCAGTGCGTCGAGAAATAACAGTTCACAAGTGTACACTTTTTACCAGGTGTAAAACGTGGGCCGACGCAGTATGCTGTCGCAGGAGAGTTACGAGCTTTGGATTCGACCATGGCGCAGACTGGTAAGCAGACAGAGAATTTGAGATCTGCTCTGTCGATTGGATGATCTCGTTGAGTAGGGCGCAGGAATGTTCAGCAGATGCGGTGAAAGGATGGATACTGGACGTTGGGAGGGTGTCATGGATATGAAACTTTTGCACAGAGGTAAGTAAAGTCTTCTGCGTGGATGTGGGTGGTACGCTCATCGTGTACGTGACAGAGGATGCTCTTAATCTTGGACTGAGCTGACGGAGATGGTGTTAATGAATGAAGGTTCAAATTCGACGCGTTTCCCGTGTTGTGTTCGTAAAGCGGGTGGCGGCCCGGACTCTATGTAGATTGCAATCAACTATGGACAACTACTGTATATGTCAGGAAATAAGGCAACAATCCGTACATCTCGTATATTCTAGTACATGATTATCCCTATCCAAAGGATGGTATTCCTGCGCTGAAGGTTCTCCCAGGAGCACGTAGGTGCTCGCTAGGTTGGAAAAATCCTGCATTGCCCAGATCTGCCGCATTTCCAGGACGAGGAGTAGGAGGAGATTGCATTTGGGGTGCATTAGGAGGATGCGAAGAGGGCAATAACACTGGCTGAACGGGCATCGTGTATTTGATGTCAAGTTCTTCCAGTACAATCTTCAGGTTGCGCATAAAGGCCGTACGACGTGACCATCTGCCACCCCAATCTTGCCAGTTGGGTCGATCTTCACGCACCACAGATTAATAAAGGATATCTAGCGTAAGATGCAAAGATACGCACGTTCCATCGCACAAATAAGGTGGATTGCGTTCTGGAACTCCATCTTGTCTATGTGAAGGGCGAATCCAGACCATTCCCGATTGTTCGCATTCACATAAGCTTGAATCTTGATACGAAGCTGTTCGATCACTTCTACAGGGGTATCATAGGAGATGGTTAAGTTGGTTGTTTCCCACCTAGAAGATGCGGGTTCAGATACTACTACAGAACGAATATAATGGCCATGCTTACATAGATTTACTTCGGCGGAGGTTATGAACCAGTTTTGCACTTGCCAGAAGTGCATTCGGCGCAATGATCGTCTGACCGTCCACGCGCCTGAACGTGGTTGAGAACAATCCAAATTCTGTGACAAAAAGGACCTATATATACGAGATCAGAGACAGCACAGGCTGGGTGTTGAACAGACAAACCTGGTCATCAATCATCACCAGATCACCAACGTCGAAGACATGAGTAGAAAAAATGAAAATAAGCTGAAAGCATGGTTAGTACGTCTATTCATGAGATGATGTAATGGCATACCGATTCAAACAACGTCTGTGCTGAGTGTCCGAAAATGAAGGAGAAACCGAGAATGATGGTAGCAAGTGGAACGAGCGAGGCGAGCGTGTTCGTTCGATTGAAGATCAGGAGACAGACAAAGATGATGAGAACCAAAGCGATTGAAAGGAGGACGGCATCAAGTTTGGCAACGATGGAGCCGACGTCCTAAAGGTAGAGTAGGTCATTAACGTTATGGCTGTCCAAGAAGTAAAGGAGACGTACTTTCAGGCCTGCAACCAATGCCTTACGTTCGCGATAGATTCTCTGCACAGCTTCTCGCATTTCCTTCTTGGTGATATCACCATTCCCATCTTTGTCGAAAAGCTCGAAGGCTTCATGCTAAATGCGGGTTAGTAACTATACACCGGCCATGAAATCCGATACTTACTGCTTGAGCAGTAGAACGGAAATACGGGTAAAAGTCTATTGATTGACATCAGCGATGATTTACTTACCAACGAGGAGAATACACACCTTCCACGATAAGATGCTGCCGGGCTGGGTGAACGTCACTCAAAGCATCGAACAGCTTCCTTGCCAGCCTTCTAGCAGAATGTAGACCTCCGAATTCGCCTTCTTTGTTGAATTTGGAGTTTTTCAAAGCGACCTGACCAATCTGAGGACGAAGCATGAGTAAAAGAACCTATAATAAAAGAAATATTTACCTGGTCAACGATCACACTTGTCATAGGTTTTTTGCGTCTTTGAGTTCCTTTCTTGCGTGACTTTGGCGGGGTATTTTCTCCTTTCTCACTACGTATGGGAGATCCATCTACACTCTCGTATCCCTCTTTGCCACTGCGTTTCGGTGCATTGAACATATCCAGTGTCCCCACGGACCCAGGACTTCTATGGCCCCGTCTCGCGTAAGGAGTCTTCTTAGCGAGTGCTGGCTGGGCATTTGATAAACGGTCCAAGGCTTTCAGACCCAGCCGATTCTCAGCCAGCCGTTCGGCAAGTGCTTTCTCGTGAAAATTAATTGCAACAAAGTGCAAGTACAGTTTCTCTACCAGAAGGATGATGACTGCTGCAAATAAGACCTATTTCATTATATCAGTAGGGCTCGTGTAAAGTATTACATCTACTCATACCTGCATTACGCGATTGATGATTACCCAGTAAGAGCCGAATGGCTCGTACACTGCACGAAGGATGGACAGACTTATCCAAGCCCATGATATAGATAAAGCCAGCTTTAGCCATCCCGAGACTGCCATGGTCAGCTATGAAAAGTACGGTTAATAGGATTTAGAAACACAAAAACAGCAACCATACCTCGACCGTGGTCTTTAACCGTTCTACTTGACCGCCGAATAAAGAGATGACGCCAAGGACAATACGCGGGATGGAATCGACAACCATGTAGGTGACACAACAAGAAACATAGATGATAGTGAACCAAAGGGACCAAACATGGATCTGGTTTCGAATTACACTCCCCTTGAAGCGGATATCGACGACGAGAAGGGGTGTGATGAAGAAGGCGACGCCAATCGTGCTTACTAGCAACACTCTAACCGGACGGGCGAGCTGCATGAATCCTAGCCACAGCCGCCTTAACCGCTTCGCTTTGACGCGTTCTTGTGCAGCATCCTTCTTGTCTTCGTCTTCATCCCAGTCAAACTCGTCGGAGGAATTGGTTGCAGTGGTATCAGAATCCGAATCATCGTCGATACGCTGAGGTGTAGGTGGCCGTGATTCCAGAGGAACGATTCTTGGGGCATAGTCCTGTTCCTTGGGTATTACAATGGGAGGAGGAGTATTGTCGTTTGTAGTATTCTCTGAGTGAGGCATGATTGCCTGTACCGCTGAGTAGTAATGGGTTGTCCTAGATGAGAGGATATCGTAGGGATGGGAAGTCTTGTGTGTATCAGAGTAATTTTAGGAATTTGAGATGCGCCATGCAACAATTCTGGAGCGTCGCCACTGCACGTTTCAACTTCCGAATTGTCGTTTCTTAGCGGTGAAAGTGGAGCTCAAATTGCTAGCGAAACGAAGACATATCAGAGTCACGTTATCCAATTAGTGGCGTCATCAATTCATTAGCACCCTCGTTCCGTTCCGAGGTCAGGGAACACTCGCCGCCACTTTTCAGATTTCTTGGAAATTTTAAGCTTCAACGATAGTACTTCTCATGCATAGACATCAATAGACATAATGAAATAAGTTATACAAGCTGCTAAATGTACTATAAAAATGACTCAAGTAGGGGGCCAGACGGTGGGTGTAGAAGACGAGTCCAGCCAGCCCTGTTGCCAGTTAGCTAGCAGAAGGCGGATGTTATCCAACACTCTGCCTTGAGAAGCCTTCCAACCTTCGCGGACAAAAATGCCCGGTATTGAACGCCATGCTGTGCGTTGTGTCGACGAGAAGGTATCATCATAGGTATTGGGTATAGCCGTATAGAGATGTAGGTCCGGATTAAACGGGTCATAATAAGTCGTGAGGAATATAGACTTCGCCCTCATCAAAGTGAGGCTAGAGAATAAAGCTCAGCATAAGCGCGTTGAATGGAGAGGGAAGATACGTACCGATACATAAGGAGATAAAAAACTAGTTGCATAACAAGAAAGAGCGCAATCATTCGCCATAAGGTGAAACCTGATAAGCGACGGTCGAGGTTGGTGGGGACCTAGAAAACACCAATAAGGAAAATCTAATGGCAATCCTTATTCACTTACTATACGCTTGCCCTCCTTCACGCTTTCCCGAAACCTCGATCGCAAGTCAGCCTCCTGCGTGTACATCTTCATGAAGAGCTGTTCCCGAGTCTCACGCGAAGCTCGCGATGCTGCATCCAGTTCCTTGATACGTACATCGTCTGCCGTGTCGTCCTTGGGTCTGTCAAACGTAATTTATCGGCCACGGAAATACGAAGGAAGACAATATAACTCGTACCTGTCGATCTCGTCCAATCCTTGGACTAAATCATCAAGACCCTGCCTAACACGTAATAATGCTTCGCCGCGATTTAAAGGCGGAGCAATTTCTGACAACATACTCTCATCAGCCGCTGACACGTCTTGTTCTTCGACTTCTTGACCCATCGCATCGACAATTCTGATTCCACTTTTACTTCGAGGAGTTTGGTTCACCACTGGAACTCGCTTGTGTGTAGATGTGATGCTATCTTGCTCTCTTCCAAAAGTATCGAGAACTCGGATGCTCGCTGATTTACGCGGACTACGAGAGTGCTTTGTAGGAGGCGAAACAGGCGTTTGAGGTTCTGGTATAGATGATCGTACACCGACTGAGTCCCTGCGCTTTAAAGTGGTCTCGAAAGATTCGTCATGAGAAGGTCCTACCATCTCAGTAGTTGAATCCGTCAACTCGTCTTTGGCTTTCATTTCCACGGACTCGCCATCAAAACGAACTTTCATGATACTCTTCCGGTCCGTGGAGGGGCCGGGAGTTTTCCAGCTACCAGGGGGTGCAGGCGTCTTGGCTGGCAAAGATGACGCTCTCGATAGTGATGGAACAGGTGTGACTAAACCACCATTGTAACTGTCCCCCTGATCAGGCTCTGTAGAAATGGACTGTGCCCGAGCCCGCGTTCTTTCCACTGGGGCTGGTGTGTTAGTCCATGCTCCGGGAGGTTTGGGTGTCTTAACGGCCGTCCAATTTGCTCCGCCATCATTGTTATGTTGGTTCACAGGAGTATTATTCTCCAAGGTATAACCGCTGTTACGGTCGTTTGACGTAGGCATTGCACCAGGTGGCCGAGGGGTCTTCATATTTGTCCAATTCGGGTTATCATCAGCGTTGGCACGACTAGGTGTTCGTCCCCACTGAGATTCTTGCTCTTGCTCATCTTCAGAGGAAGGCGGTCCTGGAAGCTCAGGAAGTCCTCTGGGTGGGGATGGAGTTTGGAATTCGAGTTTGGAGGTATTGAATGAAGATCGACGGGGAGGAGTAGCCAGAAATGAAGGCATATTCGGCTGTAATTCTTCTGCAGGAGGAGATGGAAGTGGAGAGTGTCTCCCTCGTCGAGATGAATCCGGGCCCACAGAAAGAGATAAAGCATTTTGTAACCTTGCTTCGTCAGTCGTATGTGATCTTGCAACTAGAGAGGGAGATCTGGGTGGAGTGTGTTCAGGTGTCTTGGAAGGGGGAGGTGGAATAGTACGTAAAGTAGGCGTCCTCTCCTGTGACAAAGCATCCATATCTTCGGAGGCAGAATTTTGTTCATAAGAGAGATCTACACTCCTGTCAGTGAAAGGTGCTTCGACGTGGATCGATGGACCTTCGTAGCGTAGCTCCGGCTCGGATTCAGAAACCAACGTATTACTCTCGTAAGTGACCGACTTTGCAGGCTTTGCCTTTTGAGGAGATCGTACAGGAATGTGGCTTGTACGCTGAGACGCCCGACTTGATGGCCTCGCCCCAGGGGTTGGTGAAGGTGAAGGAGGCACCACAGACCGTGTGGATGACCGACGCTCTGGAGTGTCCTTTTCTGCAACATAAGGAGACAGAGGAGTTCGATTCCGTACAAGGCTAGACGAACTTGATTGTGTCCTAACTCGATTGGCTGAGGGAAGCTTCGAAGTAGGTGTATGTGACTTATTTGCCAACGGAGAAACAGGACGTTCAGGGAAACTGATGTTCCTCGAAGAATTGGGCCGATGTGTTGACTGAGGAGAAATCTTGGAATGTGATGAAGACGCGTTTGGACTAGCACGCTGTACGTGGGGAGAAGGCGCACGAGGGGATACTGATTTCTTATGAGAAGAGGTAGAGGTCAGAAGAGAAGAATTGCTGTTTGAAACTGATGCGTAATGGGCTGGTATCTCCCCATTGGTCGATCCCGGACTCTTGAGACTTTCAGCTCTGGTACGCACATTCGGATGTGAATGCTGAGAGCTATTGCTAGATACTCCAAGCGATTGGGGGACCGGAGAGCTTGTGCGGTCTACGCTCATACCATTTACAGAAGGAGATTGGTGCCACTTCGGTCGTGGAGCATTCCAGTTTCTCTCCCTCTCATGCACAACTTCTGGAAGTTCGTCGTCATGACTAGCTCTAAGCGACCCTGTAGGAGAACTAGCACGAGGTGAAGTGAACGACTGATGTCGACGGAGGCCAGACTTATGAGTATCAGAATTGACCGAAGTCTGCGAAAGAGCTGATCCAGGACGAGGGGGGTGGATCAAGCTTTGCGTTCTTGAACGCACACTGACCTCTGGGGATCGGAGACTGAGACTAGAACTTGGACGCGACAGTCTAGAATGAGGTCTATTCCATTCGCGCTCTCGCTCAATATTCCGTTCTCGTTCAAGCTCCCTGACCCTTTCGCGATCTGAAAACTTGTTTAGTAGCTGACGATCAGGTGTATGTTACAACTCACATTCAGCTTGCGACCCAAACGAGCTTCCTCTCGATGATTCATCATCAAAGCTGCGAAGAGATGCAGAACTTCCTCTTCGTGAAAGTATGCCGTGTGTTGCAATTGGCGACTCGTGCATGGATATTCGGCTATGAGAGCGTTGCTGCTTCAGATCAGGAGTCCCTGTTCTACTGGATGTCCCGGGCCTGTTCCATTCTTGATCTCGGACGACACTCTGATTTCTTGACTGGTCTACTGTATAGCAATTGATTAGGGGTATAACACTCAACAAAAACAACATGCTCACACTCCATACTAGAAGTCGATCCTAAGCTTGAACGTGAAGCTACGAAAGTGTTAAGTGTGTTAAGATATGCACAAGTAACAGGACATACAGTTTCTTCGTATATCCATGTTTCGCTGTGCCATGTTCGATCCATGAGATTTATCGAGCGAACTTGACTTAGCGTGTGAAGGGGTAGGGTAAGGCCGAACGGTAGATGAAGACGGCTGATCCTTCGGTTGAAGTGATGACCATTCTAAACAAGAGGGGTTAGCAGGAAGTTATGAAATTCAAACTTATCGATACATTACCTGCTTCCGGAATAGGAGCCGAGTCTCCTTCGTAGCTATCCAGTCCTTCGATTTCGCGCTGCATTTCAGAGTCCTGATCCAATAAATCTGCGCACTTATGAATACGTGAGACAGAACGAGTAGGATGAAACGTACTGGATTGGAATTGATACTGAGAATTGACAGACATTCGCAGGGAGTGTTGAGGTGTACTCGTCGCAGCTGGTGGTGTGGCGCGGGAGGAGTTTAGGTCTCGCATAATCGTGGCGGTATCATTACTATCATCATCTGTAAGAAAAGAGTTCAGTATCTCTTACACGTATGGTATGAGATATAACTGACGTCGATAAGGGGAAGCAGGAGATAAATCCTCTGTATGTTCGAGATTTGTATATCGCTCTCGTAGTATATCTAATGTGATAGGCCGCGGTGTTTTAGATGAATTGTTGTATCGATGTGGAGACTCTGTAACGAGAGGTTGAATTTGCTTGGACATTGGCAAGATTGAAGAACACGTACTTGTAGAATGCTCGACTTCCTCATCACTCAAACTCTTCCGTTTGCCCTTTATACTAGATCTCTCCCTCTCGACTCTTGGACTCGCATCCACCTCGCTCGTATCGATGCTATTCCGCCGTCGCCTGCCTTTCTGAGGTGTGTCGCCAGGTTCACGCAGTGCCCTTGAGAATATGTCCTTGAGGCTGTCTCGCATGATAGTAGGGGTTACCGGGACAAAATCAGGCGGTTCAAAGTCTGATTCGTGCTCGGACGGAGTTTGTGCAGGAGGTGGCGTCGCGGTGGCCCTATGATTCGGCACGCGGGTGAGCAAGGCGCGTAGACGAGCTGCTGGGGTGTCCGCTGGAGAGGAAGATGAGGGTGGATGGACATTGCTCATTTTGGGCGTAGGATACTGGTCAAGCTCGTCATCACCGGTATTGGTGTTTGTGTTCAGATCGCTGAGGTTGAGGTCAACGAGCTGAGTGACATCAGGTAGATGTGAGGGGCCGGCCTGTGAAGAGGAGGATGCGGACACGGTGCTAGGGTGATACACGTGCGATGGCGAGTGTCTGGAAAGTCTGAGGCGAGGAATAGGAAGAGGTTGCGCCGGGCTCTCCATGCTTGACGGGGTGGTGAAGAACTATTGTAGACTAGTGGTGAAGTAGAGAGAGCGTGTGAACGAGTAAAAGCAAGCGTGGACAGCGGAGGCAAGAACTGAACGTGCCCTGTGCAACGCTTGCTATGTCTCGTGGTCACTGTGCACAGTGAGAAGAAGCGGTATGTCGCCGACACCGTTCTGGGCTGCTCGCTGTATGAGGTGACCACACGAGGCGTCTTCAGCCTCAACAAAGACAATGGAGACCACGTGATTCGCGTTATTTATTATCGTCTTCCCAAACATTGTAACAAGAAGTAATGTATAGTGTATGCACAGAACTCAATACATATTCTTACAGGACAGAAATACATTCTCTCAATTTACGCGACCACCTGCGTATTTCTGAACCAAATGCTCCCAGCATCCATTCATCTGCATATGCTCACCATCACAAGACTCAAATGCTATACCACCCCGCTCGTCCAGTTCACGCAGACCAATCCAGTCTTCGAGATAAAGTGGTTGCAGACGCATTGGAATGATGGTCTTGTCGGCACTTCTGGACTGTAGTGCTGTCTGTGTAGATCCGTCAAGGCTGGCAAGGTCCTCGTCTTCAACAGCTTCAGATCCAAACCATGCGCTCTCTTTCGGCACAACCGTCTTGTCCTTGGTAAATATAACAAGAATGAGATTATCAAGGGAGGCTAGACGGTGACTATATGTTTGGTTTCGTGATTCGGGAATCTCGTTGTTTATTGAGGTGAGAAAGTGGTTTGCTTTCAGGTAAGTGTCCAGGTTATTCGGGTCGCGGAAGTATTGCGCCTGGAAAGCCGTGAGCACTGACTACAGGCATAATTGTCGTAAAGACCAACCTGAACAAGATTGGTTTGTGCCCATTCCCCGTAGACAGCGCCCTTAGTTGCACGACGGGCTACCTGGCAAAGGAAGTCGTATGGTCGACAGAGTGGGATATCAGATATTCCCATGTGCTGTGAGCCAAATGTGATGAGGTTATTGACGGGAGGCGAGTTGTAGCGCTCGACGTATGCACGTAGAAATTGACCTCCTGTTGAAAGCTAAGTTAACATTGAAGTGTACCATTCCGTGTCGAGACTAGCCTTGCGATAATCCTATTGCATCGAATCCGCCGTGCAACTCTGGTATTTCCGCAAGTTGTTGCGCGACGAGATCTATTTGTTCATTGACGTTTCCGTACTATCCGAAAATTCAATCATCAGGATATACCGCCCATTGACATTGCATAGGTGTGAACGCACGAAGCCAGCGCGTCGGTCCTTGTCTAAGTCTCCTTCAATGTATATGGAGTGAACGAAGATTCCGGGATGAATATCTTTGATGAGAGACGCGAATTCCAGCATCCCAGGTGACGAATGCGAGTCTCCTGCATAGGTTATGAGAATAATGCAAGAGCGCTAAGCTGAATATGCTAACCTAGACCGTGCCAGAGCACGAGTGGTCGAACAACGGAGATTGGTGAGGCATAAGAGAGTATAGCATAGATAGACACAACGCAGCAGAATAACGAGCAAATGTACATACTGGTAATCCAACGCTATTGCATTGAAAGGCCAGAGTGCACGGTGTAAGATCAAGGTGAGCTGTCCGCAACATCGTGAACACTCGCGTACGATCACGTGTACGGCGCGTTCCTAAAATATACTATGGCCGAAACCAGCTAAGACAAATTTGTGTTAAGGACCCTTCATCTCTGGCGTCCTCATTTCGCTGTCGGCTCGCTGTGCCTACCAAATGATTGCAACCTACGGCCAATTTTGGGGACTCGACTCTTTTGCTCACTGTCGTGAACCATGCATCTCCTACAGAACCTCTCCCGAAGAGATGGCGTCCTCATCCTCATCGGCGCATCGTGCGTGTACATCCTCACCACTTTTCTCCATCGCGGCTTCGATAGCATGCCATCCATCGTTATAAACTCCGGACTACCTACATATCATACACCGGCCCCAATCCTCGACCTTGGCTTCGCAAAACTACCAGAAACTGGCATAATAGCTCACGCTCCTGGATGGACTCTCTTTCGGAATCTCTACATGTCCAATGGGACCCTTTTCTTATTGTCCTCTAATTTTTCTGATTTTCCCGAAATACGCATGATGACAAGTACAGGCCTCCCTGCATACAACACGCCCGAAAATATTGCTCTTCGCGAGCCTACGAAACAGGATATGGACTTTATCAGCCCAGAGGAAGCTGAAGCGCACTGGGGAGGCCACGCGCAGGATGGAGAAAGGAATCGGATATGGACTGTAGAAGGAAATACTGTAAGTTCTATGGATATGTCTCTTCCTCTTTGTTTATGCTTGCGTTCGCAGATGCTCTTCAACGACCCTTCACAATTTTTGGATCACTATTATCATTTCGTTGCCGAACTATTGGTCGGCGCCAGAGCCTTTATTTATGGTGCCTTCAATCCTACCTCCCGTCTCAGCTTAGCAAAAGACGCGTCGACGCCTGAATTGCACCCTACATTTAATCCTCTACCTAGTGTGTATGAACCACCCTCCTTTTCTCGAGCAATCTTCATCCACGCAGAGTCATATGGGTGGCGAGATAAACCAGGATTCAACAGCTTCGTTCTTCGCTCCGCCTTCCCGTCCCTCACTATTGAAGTTGCATCCGATTGGGCTGATCGTGTAAACGCTACTGCGCCGCCTAAAGCTATCGACAAAGACGCAGTACAGCATTCTCGGGCTAACGATGATGATAACGACTCGAGACGGGCGTGGCACTTTCCCATTGCCTTGCTTACAGACCGCAGTGCTGCATTCAGAGGAGAGTCATGCGGAAGTCGAACGCAGCGGACGGCGTCAGAAGCTTGGGAGTATATGGTAGATCAGGGTGGAATAGACTTGGTGGGGACGTGGTGGAACAATGTGCGGGAAGCTGTGTGGAGATTTGCCGGGGTGAAGAAACAAGTCTTCCATAGTCGTAGGCGGCCTGATGAAGTCAACGATTCTGCAAATGAAAATCTTCAGATGAAGCTACCCATACCAGAAAATATCGTCATCACATATGTGAGCCGGCAAGAAGTCCGTCGACATCTTATTCCGGAGGATCACGACGCCTTGGTCGACGCTCTTCGAAATTTAGTGAAGCGGAAGAAGGTTGAAGAAGGGAAAGACTGGGAGTTGAACATTGTTCGTCCAGAAATGTTCAGTAAAGACGGGCAGATCCAGCTTATTGCAAAGTCTACTGTGAGTGGTTTTATTTCTCGAGATTTATAAACCGTTCACCATTGTTCAGATTCTTCTTGGTGTCCACGGCAATGGCTTGACGCATCTAGTCTTCATGAAACCGAGCCAGGTGTCGGCAGTGATCGAGATATTCTACCCGGGCGGATTTGCACATGACTATGAGTGGACGACAAGAGCTTTGGGGATGCGACACTTTACAGTGTGGAACGACACGTACGTTCCTTTTGATTCATAAGGAGGTGAACGTAAATTAACGGCGTTATTATGGATCAGATATTTCACGCGTCCGAACGAACCCTCCATTGGGTATCCCGAGGGCTTTCAGGGCACGTCTATACCCGTGCATGGCGAAACTGTCGCTCAATTGATCGAAGACCGTTTGGAAGGACGACTCTGATCGTACATATGAATTTTTTCTTCTTCTTTCTGGTCTGTTTCGAGGCTACTTTTAGCGGTAAATTATGATGTAAAATCAGAGTGTTAGTGTAATGGAATATAGTTTCACGAGTCGTCCGTTGAGTTTTGCTTCGAGTTGAAGAACTTTCCGGACAGAGACTGAAGCTTGTAGTAGTTACAACTGCAGCGTAACTTCGATATTAGTGGCTTGAATATATACAGTGAATAAGCTACTGGCCCTCGCCGTATACACAAACATATGGATGGTGGGTACGCACATGCCGCTCGACAACGTCTATATTTCAAACCTTGCAATTCACATGTGAAGGGCGTGTATAGCTCGGTATCTATTCATATTGCACATTTTTTAAACCTGATCACTGTAATTACCGCTCAGTCGCTGTTTGTTATCGTACATAACCGTATTACAGGACAATCACTAGCATCGTACCTTGCGAGCATGTGCGCGAGTTGGCCGTACTCGATATCTGTTCGGTCTTGATAGCGCTGCCGAATGAAACTATCGTCGCAGCCACAGCTCGGCGGGATGCACTATCAATAATTGTCGGTCACCTCGTTCATATTAGAGATGCGTAATCCCGCGACCTCAAATTGAAGGTTATCAGGCCTAAGAAAGCGCATCTTGGTCTCAGCTGGCCGGTTAGGAAGGCGATAGATGAGATCTTGTGCCAGCTTAAGTGTTAAACGGGGATTGGCCAAAACAAGTGATGGATCAGTCGGTATGCCGTTAACGCTTGGCGAATGGATGCGTTAGGAAAGCATACTGAAGAAGAGTCATGCACGAAGGGATGTTTGATATTTTCGTTGAATGACCTCTATGAACACGCTGTTCATTGGAGAAGTCAAGGAATATAAAGAAGTACTTGAGTGCATGAAGAAGATGGTTGGTCCGTGACCTGAAAAGGGAAGCCGGCGGTAAGTTGTGCAACAATCGCGTCGGCGTCAACGATGGGCTGGGCAAGATATGGTTTTGACGCGTGCCTCTACACAGTTAGTTATCATCGACTACGGGGACTGTACTTGCTATCTGCGGCGTGTGCCGTACTGGGAATAATTTTCGGGCTTCTTGGAGTGAGCTTGGAGCGATATGAAAGCCATGTCCTATAGACAAGCGATATTCAAGATCAAAGAGGATCGAAGCAGTTGATCTGGTCCACAATGCTGGCTGACAGGTGCATATGGTGCGCTGTCGTTGGCTAGCATTCCATTGTGAATGGAGATGGCAATGCATCCCCGTGTGGTCTTGCGAGTTGTACGGGGGTGAAGAGTTGAGTGCGAGCTCACCGTACATCCACTGCTCTGAGGACGGAAGATCGGTGTCGGGCGGGAAAGACTCCACTCCGGGTTAAAGTGAAGTATATTTTTTTGAACCACACGGTATTGAGTTTGTTTTCAGCTTCTTATCGGCTTAGTGCGCCAGGCACATGCGAGTGCGGAGGAGATTAATGCACCACATGGAAGCCCCGCCCATCTTATCTCCCTTGGATACTCCCAGATACTTGCTCTCTTTTTATACCAGCGAGCAGTGTCTCTGCTCTCCAGAGTTGCATCAGGTGTCTGCCCGTCTTCTCCACAAAGTCGACCTCTGAGCACTTCCAATGGCGTCCGCTCAACCTCCTCTGGTCTCCGTCGTCGACCATACCCCGGTCCAGCGCACTCGGTCCCGTTCCACTGAGTCCTTCACCAAGGAAAAGGCCGTTCGAGACCCCGAGGTCTTATTGGCGAAGGACAGCATCACCGACGAGGAGGCTCAGCGCGAGAGGCGCCATGCTCAGTACCTCAAGGCCCGCCCGTTCATCCTCGGCGGACTTGCACTCATCATTCTCGGATGGTGGATTAGCGCAACCATCATCAAGGCCAGCAGGCATCGCTGGATCGTTCAGTCGTTTTTCGCCTGGGCGTTCATCCTGTACGCGTGCTTTTTTTTCACGGTCGGCGTAACGTGCATCCTAACATTGTCATCTCAGGATCATTGCATTCCGATTCATCCCCAACTCTGTCGTCACACGACCCGTCGAAGCAGTCTGGCAACCCCTCATCTCGCGTCCTTGGTTCAGGCTTTCATACAGGGCTCGACTTGCAATCGGTTGGCTCGGTCTTTTGGCAATTGTGTTCGGATCTGCCTTTGGTTTCAAAATCACAGAGGTTCGTTCCAGTTAAATTTTACTATTTATTTATTTTTAACCTTTTATTATTATTAGGGAACAAGCTATGGTGACCGTGCAATCAATGTTGCTGGACTTTTGGTTTTCCAGCTCGGTTTCTGGATTACCTCCACCAGACGATCCGAAATTCCTTGGTACATCGGCTACACCTTTATTCTGCATCTAATTTATTGATCCCTCTTTCCACAGGCACACCGTCATCGTTGGTCTTATCCTCCAACAGGCTATTGCACTCTTTGTATTGAAGTCAAGCGCTGGCTTCGATATTTTCAGTTGGATTGCCACCTTAGCTGGAGATTTCCTTGCGCAGGCAAATGCTGGTTCGGGCTTCTTCTTCGATCCAGAGACTACCGCTAAGCATTGGTTCTTCGTGAACACACTCGGTTCCATCATCTTCTTCATCGCATTCGTGCAAATGATGTACTACCTTGGTATTATGCAATGGGTCATCAAGAATTTTGCATGGTTCTTCTTCAAGCTCATGGATGTCTCGGGTGCTGAGGCTGTTGTTGCTGCCGCTTCTCCCTGGATTGGTCAGGGAGAGTCTGCTTGTCTCGTCCGCCCTTATGTCGATCTCATGACGACCTCTGAGCTCCGTATGTTCATTCTTCATCTGTTCTAAAGTTCATATGCTGAATTTCGTTCAAGATCTTACTATGACTTCTGGCTTCTCTACCATTGCCGGCTCCGTGCTTGCTGCCTACATTAACTTGGGTATCCCTGCCGAGATTCTCGTCACTTCGTCCGTCATGAGTATCCCGGCCTCGATGTCGATCAGCAAGATGCGCTATCCCGAGATCGATGAGCCCGTTACTCGCGGCCGCGTCACTGTCGATCGTGGTGAGAACGAGGCTGATCCTCCCGTCAATGCCCTCCACGCATTCAGCCAGGGTGCCCTCTTCGGTTTGATTGTCGCCGGCCAAATTCTGTAAGTCATTACAATGTTTTCGTGGTCATACATTTACCTCTGTTTGAACAGTACCAACGTGCTTACGGTTCTGGCTCTTGTTGCTGCGTAAGTCTTCGAATTTGGGCTCATATTTCTGTCACTCACGCTTGCCCCATCGTTCAGTATCAACGGTCTGCTTACTTGGATCGGACGTGGCTTTGGCATCACCGAGCTTACTCTCCAACTCATCATCGGTTACATCTTCTACCCCGTCACCTTCTTCTTGGGTGTCCCTAGAGCAGAGATCCTCCGTGTTTCTCGTCTCTTTGCAACAAAACTTATCGCAAACGAATTCTCGGCCTACCTCGAACTTACGAGCTCGCATGCAGCAAACCCCTTCTCATATCGTGCCTTCCACATCGCTTCTTATGGTCTGTGCGGTTTTGCCAATCTCGGATCCCTTGGTATCCAGATTGGTGTGCTTGGTGCTTTGGCACCATCGCGGGGCAAGATCATTGCTCGCATCGCGTTGTCCGCCATGGTGTGCGGTTTCTTGTCGACTCTCCAAACTGCTGGCATTGTGTATGTATTCAAACTCCTATCCTTTTGTTGCCTCAGCTAACGACTTCTTTTTTCCAGCGGCATGCTTTTGTAATACTTGGTGTTCACTACTACGATTTATACATGCTCTATTTCCCTGGTAATTAATGTAATCCGGAATGAATATACATAACCTTTCTATCTATCTTGGGATTGGGCACTAAGCTGAAGAGGGGCATGAAAACTCTGAGAATTGATCCGAATAAGTAGTACTGATTGGGCGGCTATTTACGGTCGGTCTCCTTTACTGACACGTCCTGACCGCAACGTTTAATTCAAACGTTCCTTCTTCATCCCTTCTCAGCAACTACGTATGACGACCACTGACCATCCATATTATCCGGTGACTTTAGACCTACCTACCTATCAACCCAATACATTATCATATGTAACGCTCATTGGTGGCTGGCTAGTCGCGCTCTCTTTCGTCACGCTCTCGACTTATGCATGGCTTTCTACCAATAAATCATTGACTTCTGGAGATAAATGGACGGGTGTTTGGTTCATGATTTGTATGGCATTTCCATAAACGCCGCAGCAATTTTCTGAGTATCACATTACTTATAGGCGGATGTATTCATGTTTTCTTTGAAGGTGTGTGCCCATCCTCCGAGCTCTTTTGACGAATGACGCGTCATAACGCGTCATGGTTTACTAGGGCACTTTGTACGACACCATAGTACGCTCGCTAGCAAAACGGACTTCCTTTCACAGGCATGGAAGGAATATTCCAAGTCTGATTCTCGATACCTGACGTCCGATCCATTTATTCTGGTGATAGAATCTATAACTTCGGTGGGTTGGCGGGGTTTCGGTCGATTCGAGTCTAATTCTTACCTAGGTGCTGTGGGGTCCTCTTTGCTTCTACGTCGTATGGAGTATTACACGTGGATATACATCTCGCTACGTTTTGACCGCCTTGGTTAGCCTTGGTCATATATATGGCGACGCGCTATATTATGGGACTACTGTCATGGAAGGCGCACCTGCCAGCCGTCCAGAATATCTTTACTTTTGGATTTATTTCGTTGGGACGAACAGCCTGTGGATGATTGCACCCACCAGTAAGAGTTTACATAGAATAACATGCATCAATGTATACTGACCATTGCCCTTCTAACAGTCCTTTTGATTCACTCAATAAGGAAAATCAACAGCGATATCACACAGTTGAAAGATATAGGGACTACACAGAAGAAGATCTAAATCTTAGTACAATATATCGAGTGTAGATCTGTTTATCTCTTGCGGTGCCATTCCCTCCTTTTGTACGATCCTTCAACTAGATGTCAGCAAGTGTTGCTTTGTGTTACACTTTCAGAGTTTTTATCGTTTTCCCAGATGTAATCGCCAACCATTCTCCTGTGGCAGTCGAGTGACCTGTGTTCATCGTCATACCCTGTATTTGCGGAGACCATGCAAGATTTGTTATCTGACTGGATGAGGTATACGCCATCACAGGGTCAGTGACTATTTTTTTCTTCGCATCTGGACGAGGAGAATTTAGACGCGAGCCCGCGCTACGGGGTGATGCAGCTCCTGGGGTATAACTTGCAAGATCCCACAATAATACCTGACAATCATCACCTAAGGAAGCTGCGTTAAACTATCAACATATATGGAAGAAAGTGGCATACCTGCTGTGGCGAGAAGGGGATGCTCCGCAGAGCCCCATCCAAGGGCGTTGATGGGGGCATGGTGGCCACGAAGCTCCATCACTGGCTGTCCTGGGCTTCTCATATCCAATATTTGTACATCGGATCCGTCCATATGGAAAGTAGACATATAATTGGAATCTGAGGGATTGAATGCAATTCTTAGAAGTGGGGAAGTCGGTGGTCTTGCGGATGCCGATGGGGATGCGGAAGGAGGGGGCACATTCTTTGGAGCGGGTGTTTCATAAAGGATAGTCGAGTGTTCAAGACTTCGAAGATCGAATGCACGAAGGCTACCATCCGCACCTACAGATACAAAGATGTCTGTCGACCCGGGCAACCATGCTACGTCGTACACTTCTCGGTCATGGGCAATAAGTTGAGTGATAGCTGTGGCCGTGTCGATGTTCCATACAGTGCAAGTGGTATCGATGGAGGATGTGACAATCATACTGGGCGACTTCTCATTCCAAGAGAAATTGGTTAACGGAGCTCCAGTCGATTGACTTTGGACTTTCGATTGCTGCATGAAGATAAATATAAGAAGACAAGACGGAAAGATTGGATAACATACTCCTGACAATGCTGTCTTCAAAGTGAGGCTATGACTGCCATTATTACTGGGTTGTCTGCCAACATAGCTTGAAACGG
The DNA here is from genome assembly GCA_004379715.1 of Crucibulum laeve. Lineage (NCBI taxonomy): Eukaryota > Fungi > Basidiomycota > Agaricomycetes > Agaricales > Nidulariaceae > Crucibulum > Crucibulum laeve. Next base: position 1,532,409 of record ML213590.1, read on the forward strand.
ATGGCGAACCGTCGGCACTGTACTCCCAAACTCTCAATGCGTCTCCAGTTGTAGCAAGAAGTTCGGTGCTAGGGGATTTCTGTGACCACGAATAGTTCTGTGCGGATGCAGGTTGCCATTGAAGACTGGTTGCTGGATAACCGTGGTGCGCTTCACACAGTGTCACGAAATCTGGATAATCACTGTAATCATCTTCAACAAGCACGCGTTCATCTTGTAGCCCAACCACGGCGATCTGATTCTGGAAATTCTCAGTAAAGGACGAAATTCCGAGTCTAAATGCTGAGCGAGGGCGCGATTGTCCAGGGGCCGGGGATTTACACCAATCAAGACTGTGTACAGGCCCTGAAGCCTGCCAGTGAGCACTGTGATCCAACTATAGAGCAGATGCTGGGCTGATATGCTCACACGGTGCTTCGTATTGTAGTAAAGTTGTCTGAGCCATGATATTTGAGCTCTTTATCTTAATAGTTGAAAGATTGCAAGATGATAACGAGCGTTAAATTGGTCGTAAGCTGCAGCAGGGACAGGTGCTTGTTGAGAGTGAAGTTGCACCAAGAGGTGTCAGATCCCCCGATCTTGGACGTAATCCTCAATGTTGGTCATGTGATAATCGGTGATTCCCGAACGCCGGCAATCATCGGCATCCTCACACGGCCTACTTCGGCATCATCCCAACTTTCGTCTCCTCAAACAGTCTCGATCGGCTTGCATTGTAAAGTAGTAATAATGATGGGCAACTCACAAAAATGTATAAGAATAATCTATACTAAGAACAGTCTATGTCGTGTATACATGCTCTATCTGCAGTTTGAATTTCATAGAACTGAAGACCAACTGTAAATAATATACTAACATGAGTTCCAATCACAACCAAACGACAATGAAATACATGTCAGGGCATTGGAAACAACCAGATATTGGAGAACTCACTGGCGAGTTTAAGATAATACTTACTGCTGCTTTGGTGTTTAGAAAGAGGTGTATGATTGGAGGAACTTAGTCCATGATTGATGTATTTGTTGCAAAAGGACAAAGAACATGTCTATGCTTGTTGGAATCGAAGAATTCGGCAGGCTGGTCATCATCAGGAAGAAGAGGAAGTTGAGATGGTTGATTATGGTGACAGGAAGTTGAATGTTGCACATCGGTCAAGAAAAGAAAAAATTGGCATGCCAGGAGTTAAGCGTTATGCTGTTGTGTTAAGAAAAGACGCATCGACGATAGTACAACGTATCCGTGCATTGGCGGAGGACAATAAAGTGAGCGTTGCCCCCACGACAGCGAACAACGGTTTGCCAGAAACGCGGTCATGCTGCATTGATGTGCCGGATGCCAAACATGACACGCAAATTGCTGCATTTGGGGGGTAGGGGGGGGGGGGGTACCCTCCGTGGGAACGACGTCCAAGATCGGGGAATCTGAGTCCTCTTGAGTTGCACTGCTTCAGGCGTTATTTGGTAGGGACGCTTCTGACAAACAATAGATGGATTTCTCGTCGAGCAACTTCAATCGGGAGTCATTGCAAGGTCATTGACAATTTTCATACAAGTTACATAAGAAAAAGGCATTAAGTATATAAATTCGAAAAATTCAGCGTCAGTCAACAGAGCCTCAGTGAGCGCCTTTCTCAAAGACGGTGACTGATTCCACCTCTTCGAAATTATACAATGGCTCTAGCTTTGTATCCTTTCGGAATAGAACCCAACGCTTGATAAAGTACGGGAGGAAAGTTTTGCCTTGGTAAGCTATATGTTTCGAGGTCGGTACTGCAAATATATAGTCAAGTTCCTAAAAGGTAATATGAATATCTCAAAAACGGTCGATAGTACATCATGCTTACTTCTAGGGTGCGCTGCTTGGTTTCTTGACATAAAAAGTCAGCCAATAGCGTGTGTAAACAAGAGTAAAGACTCAAACCTGGTAGGAGGAAGAATATCATCGCGAAAGCAACGACATTCAAGCCGGCATAAAATCCGAAAGCTATGAGAATAATTGATGAACAATGGAAACGAAAGCAGAGAACCATGTACAACTTACCACCAACACTTCCGAAGGCAGATAACAAACGGGGGAATGTCAGAGAGAGGACAGCAGCCCAGAACAAACAGGTAGAGACTGCCCATGACCTAAATATTGGTGATTAATGGCGATATTTATGAAAATAAGATGTTTACGGACATTCCCATCTCACGATGTGTAAGGGGAAAGACTTCAGCTGAGTATGTGAATGGAACTGGACCCTCTCCAGGGGAGTAGAAGGCTAACGTCATTGAGTTCAGAGCAATACCTATCATCTTCATAGAAAGAACTCACCACCGAAAAGGAATACAAAAAAGGCAATAAGAGGGACCCTCGCCGAGTTGCTAGTTGGAATGAGGAAGCAAAAGCCAGCCGCGAGAAGTGTCCATGCCATATTAGGGAATGTAAATAGCAGTAGGTTTCGTCGGCCGAATGTATCAATCGTCTACAAGCATGCTTTGTGAGATATCGTAAACAACATCGAGCAAAGAGACTCACCCAGACTGCGGGGAATGCAAATAACCAGTTCACAAGGCCAAATCCAAAAGAGGCCAACAACGCAGACTTTACAGAGTAACCGGCCACACTGAAGATCGTGGAAGAGTAGAAGGCGATGATATTAATACCGCACATTTGCTGAGCAATCATCACTACCCAGCTAGCCAATGTCGCTCGACGAATTCGAGGGACAGTGAACAATTCGATAAAGCGGGAAACGTATGTAGAACCCTTCAAGACAGCAAATTCCTCCATGAGCTGGCGATGCACGTAATATAAGTCGCGTGCAGCTTGAAGTTCACTGTTCCTGAGGCGTTTAAATGATTTATAGGCATCCTGATATCTGCCCTTCTTCATTAACCATCTGGGTGACTCTATTTCTTTAATTTAGCTCATCCGCTAACTATCGTCGAAATGAATCATACCTGGACAAAAGTAGATACCAATAACTAAAGGAACAGCAGGAAGGAACGCGGAACCTAGCTGAAGCCGCCATGCGATGCTACCAACCTGATATAGGGCCAGATTGGCAGAGAAGCCAAGGAAAATGCCAAAAGCTGTCTATATATAAGCCGGTTCAGTGCATGAACTTTGAACGGGAATGCTGAGATACGCACCCACAGCTGCCATGACATGACAAGTCCGCCTCTGATGCTGGCCGGCGTATTCTCTGCAGCGTAAACAGGGACAGTAACGGCTTTCGGACCCATACCCAGACCGAGAAGTAAACGACAGATCTACACAACAAATTAAACACAAAGTTACACAGAGAGAAAAGCATATAACATACAAACAGTTGAGGCCACGTTTGCGCGCAACCAGATCCAATAACAGAGAATGTACAAAAGATGCCGGCAAAAAATATTGTACCCCGCCGCCCAAGCAAGTTGTTCAGAGGATCGGCAAGCCAACAGCCCATGAGACACGAAGCAATATATGGCCTAAGGAGACGTAAATAAGTATAAGGTACAGTGGTCAGTTAAAAACAAGCATACCCAGAATTGATGAGGCCGACGATCCATTCATTTCGACTTGCGTTTGGATCACCCGGATTGGAAGTTATATTGAACTCTGCAGGGAACGACAGATTGGCACCGTTTGAACCAGTTTGATCCCAACCCCTATCCCAGATGACTGTTAGTCTTTCGTTGTACTAATGATGAGAAGCATTCTTACTGTACAGCTGCAGCTAGCGAGCAGAGAATAACCGTGAAGTACAGAGCTCTTGGTTGACTCCATTTGTCTACAGCTCAAATCAGAATATCTCACGAGAGTTGTGGAAGATTGTACTGACGAGTAGTTTCACGGCGCAGAACTTCCTTCTCTTCTTCATCAAGCTCTTCCATGAATTCAAACTTTGCAGGGTTCTGCGCAACTAGGGCTCCTTTTTGAAGCAACGGTAAGATGTCTTCCATGTCTTGCTCGCGGGCAAATGCCTCGACCTGAGCCATGAGCTTGTTGCGGGATATTCCATGGAGGGGGTTCTGAATCCTGACTACACGTATAAGCTGTCCGCGTCGATGGATAAGATAAAATACCACCCACTTCGCGTTTACATTATTGACGAGGTCAATACGTTCCTGGCGCTCCTCGATACTAATACTACCCTTCTCTGTATCTTGCGGGATCTTTTCGGTCGACATTCTGAGAGCTAGTGTTCGTCCGGGGATCGAGGACGAGCCCCACAGTTATTCAATCGCCTTTTAAGCATTCACTGCAATCACATCCATCTTTCGTTGTTCCACAAGCGGGAGCATGGGGTCATTTATTTATAGAAGCGATATTCCTTCAGACAGTATCCGATGCAAGAGGTCATGATGGCCATCCCTGCCGTCTGCGTCTTGTGGAGCATGTGCGAGCTTCTATTCCGCGTATAGAGGGTGAATGAATAAGAAAGTCATGGGAAGCAGATGCAATACACACGGTGTTGAAGAGCGCCGGCTGATTCGATCAAACCCCATGGGACCTCTTAACAATGTTCGGCTACAGCGTCATTCACTATAAATTTGTTGTTGGGTAGGCAATTCCGACGAATGTTAAATTCTTCACCTGTATCAAAGGATTTATTGAAGCGAAGCGTGGTAGCAGATACGCACTAACCCCCATAGAAAGGCCAGACAGAACCGAGTACATCCCTGAGAGCTAATGGACTTTTAAGTTTTCGTTGGATAAGACTGACGTTACGTACTGTTTTGATTCACCACAAATGTACAGGTTCAAAAATGGGAGAGAAGAAGATTGCATTTTTGATACACACAGTGTTATTATAAAAGACTGAAGCACCAACAAATCTCATCATCTGAGCCATCATCGTAGTTCAACGAGAATTGCTTCCAAACAGTGCTATTTTTAGACCCCGCATCACATCAACGGTAGAGGATCCCACGGATACAGTCTTGTTGTGGACGACTGTCATGGTGGAGGAGATACGTTATGAAGTATTATCTGAGCCAGCGTCGTAGTTCAACGAGAGTGGCTGGAAAAATGTGCTATTTTTACACCTTGCATCACATTATTATAGTAAAGGGCCTCACGCGGATTAGACTACTCATTTATCCTTCACAAAAGATTTTACTTCGGTAAAGTTCAAGTTTAGTATTCCATCAAGTGCAGAGGTTAAATAGTTAGTATTGATCTTTGATAGCAAGTATAGTCATCTTACACCAACTTTAAAAAGGTAACACTGCTCAAACCGATTTTACTTCATAGGAGATAGACAGTGAATATTTTAGCCCACATACAAGGAAAACAGTAAGATGGTACGTTATCATGTAGGTATACATAACAAAAGGAACAAGACGGGAGGCAGAGAGAGGTCAAGAGGAGTATGTTTAAGAGGGACGACGGAGTGGCAAAGGATAGTCGAGTCAGATGAAGCTGGTCGTGGTGTCGCCGAGAGTGGGAGGAAGCATGTGGATTGTAGTTGAGCCGATGGTGCGATGTCGTCGGGCTATTTTGATAGATAGTAGTCCTGTGCCACGCCAGGGATTGTCAGGCCGGGGTAGAAGTCGCCAAGAGTAAAGGAATAAATAAGGTGTATGAGCAGAGCAATAATAGTCATAAGAAGTGATAAAGGAAGAAAAGAAGGGCAAGGGCAAGAAGGGAGGATGGTGCAGGTCGAGGAGGTCAGGTCCGTAAATTTGCAAGTCGGTGGGTCCCCGGCGCATTATCTTCAATCCATACTTTCAACCATCGAGATCGCGCCGCATTGTTCACAGAAGCTCCACATCGTCCTCTGGCCATTGGGTCCCGCAGCGCAAGCGATACGAAGTTTTGGTATTTGCGTACAACCAGATCTAGAAAACCAATACGATATTTGAGAACATATTTGGTTAGTAAATGCCGAAATGCGTGTAAATTACACCACTGTATAATGGACAAATGACCTACCCATGGTGGGAGAAGCCGCTGGAGGGTTGTAATAGACCAACGCTGGGTGTAGGAGGGGTTTGTGCGGAATAATGTGAGTAGTTGTGTGAGTTGGGATCTACCGAGCCGTCGCTGTTGAAGAAGGGCAGAGGATACAGATCAAACGTGGGATATGAAGCTGAAATGTGTAGAGTTATAAATTAACTAAACAGAAACGACGCATATAGACGCACGGGAGCTTGTTATAGGAGAATTTGAAGCATCAGAAGACGAGGAGCTGGCGTTGGAGGAGATGCGAGTGTGGTGGATCTCGGGGAAGAGGGGTTCAGCGTCCATCATGGCAACATCGTTATCTTGCTCGAAGTTTGGAAATGGGATGAGTTTGAGCTGCTTCGTGTTCTAAAGATGCATAAACAGACAGTGTGTTAGTTGAACAATACTAGATAACAAATAGCTTGACGTGGCGTACGTTGGGGGCAATCTCGTCAGAGTCTACCTCTAGTTTTCTTTTCAAAGCCATTGCGAGAGGAGGTATGATTGGCGACGACGAGCGGGAGCTGAGCAGCGAGTGTGTAGTTAAGCGGAAGTAAGTAGGAGGGTGGACAACACTTGCTTCTCAGAGAGGGAACTTATAGATATCTTGTTGACAGCTGTTTGATATAGCCGCGGGATCTGAATATATTGTTATTTCTATGGCGCGCTCGGCAATGCAAAAAAATTCGCTCAAAAAGGAAGGCGCTTCGCCGGATTCGCAATCCGCTGACGCCCCGATGCCACCCGATTGGCTAACGCATATCGCACCCCAGTTTTTTGTTGCCTTTTTTAGCTAAATCAAGGGCGACGCCAGAAAGGTCGCATCTGTGACGAGTGCGGCATCGCTAGTTACACAACAGCTGCAAAGCAATGCACGGGTTAGCAATTACATAATACTTGTTCTCCACGTGAGCATCACGCGTCGCCACTTACAGGCCACTTTTGTCAGTCTCTGACGCTGACAGTTTCCTCACTCTTTGCTTTCCTCCTTGAACAACAGTACACTTACAGCCTACAGTAGAATGTTTCCCTTTGAAGGAGATATACCTGCATTATTCGATCCTGTGCTAGATTACCTATCCGAAACTCTGCCTTCGCCACTTTATTCCTTCCTCATCAATCTCGTGTCACACTGTATGACGCTTTTCGCTGCACTTTTCAATCTTTTCACATCTCTCATTTCCACCAACCCCCTTCAATGGGATGCTCAAACAGTCCTACCACCGCTCATCAGCGTTCTCGCTGCATACCTTGCTCTTGCTAGTCTCTATCGAACAACAAGCTGGATGATCAGAACAAGTGTCTGGTTCATCAAGTGGGGCACCATTATCGGAGCTCTTACAGCAGGTGCTGGCTGGTATATGGGAAGTACACAAGGAAATGGAGTAGGCGGCTATGGCATCGTGTCCAGCATCGGAGGGTTATTACTGGACATGATCAACGGCAAGGGCCAAAATGCAGCGGGGGGCTCCCGTGCCAACTCCCAGTCCAGAATCCCACGCTCTCGTTCATCCCGTTCAAAGACCACATCACAAAAAAAGCCAAAACCATGGGACACATTTGAGAGCCATCGACAGTGGCAGTATCAAGAGCGTGCACAGGGTAATGGCGATGCTACCGATATTCAGAAAATTATCAACGACATCGTCGAGACCGCTACGAATTTATTTGGAGAGACGAGTTGGTGGGGCTCAGCGAAGAGCGTCTTCGATGGAGCTACTGGTAGTACAAATGGCCATCAGAACGAAGAAACAGATACCCGGCAACAGCCTCCTAGAAAGGCTAAATCTCGTTCCAGCAGTTCACGCTCCCGATGATTAATTCAGAGATAGGCAAATACGGGGAGCAGTACTTAGGGTCAGTTGTACGTATATACTCTCAACAGAAGTTGTACGTCTCATGAGGCCCCTGGAAGTTAGGTTCTAGAAGGCATGTATTACTATGTGAACGGTACGAAAAGATATAGGAGGTGCTCTAAGCTAAGCTGACTTCGCTGCTTCTGGATTGTTCATACGGTAACTATAAACTAATCAATAGAGCATCCTTGAGTATGGAAGAATAAAACGCACTTTGCGATACGTCCTAGTTGTGCCAGGCCTGAAAGACCGACGAAGAAGTTAACCTGCACATTACGATCCAAATAAGATGCAATACTGAGTGCTGGAAGCGAAAATACGCACGGCAGCTAAACTATAATTCACAGGTGTAATGACAAAAGAGTATCGAACCCAGATAACACCAGTTGCAGCAAGAGCTATAATGAATATATAAAAATGTGATTCAATGCAAAGGAGATATCAATTTTTGAGAGCAAGAATTAATCTGTAAGCACCGCACCGAGGTTTTGGGACACACTGAGCTTCTCAGCTGGACGAGTAAGGTCTTTGACTCCAGCAGCTACGAGACACCACTTCATCATAGGCGCCCAGAAGAAAACAGTCTTGGGTCCTAGGGCACAACGGTCAACCCATATCCAAAGAAGACTCAGACGAGCAATTCACCTGCCGGATGGTTGATGAACGCCTGGAATTTCGAGGCACCGGCGGATGCTGCAGCTCCCGACATGTTGCTGTGAAGAATAGAGTGTATGAAAGCAGGTGTTGGGGGTAAATGGGTCCAACCAGAAGGACGTTAGAATTTAGCCAGAGAATGTAGAGGAGCAGGTAGACGTTAAGCACAACAAGTTTGGCGAAACTTCGTTCTCTCAGATGTGACGTGACTAACGTGACCGCATACCCCAGTCCTCCCCAATCCCCATCGTACCTTTCTCCGTAATTCAAGCCTCCAGCCATACTCCGTTCCTCAGCTTCTCCTCTCGGTGCTTGAAATTGGCATTCTTAAATTATTACTGTCTTTTCAGGTCCTAGGCCAGTCAGGAGTGCTTATCCTCTGTTGTTCTGCAGGATGAAATTAACACAACCATGGTGTTGAAAGAAATTCGGGCTCGCAATAAACAGTCCATCTTTTTGTGCTTCGGAAATGGTAATTCCACCACTCCGAGTCCCTTCGGCAGAGCTTGCTCCAGTCTCCGTGAGTCCATGACCTATCACCGTGGCAGGTGCTGCGCATTTCCAAGAAATCTGCATTACCACATTTAGCATTGTAAACGACAACTCCTTGCAATACGGTACCTCCAATTTGTACGGCCCGTCCAACTTACAAGGAGCTGTATATATTGTTTGTGATGCATCTTGCCGGATTTTGAGTACTATCGATGTCGTTCAATGTTAATATGGCACGGTTATATGCGTCCATCGCTCATTCTTCACAGATTCACTTGGTCACAGCACTCTTCCTCGGCAACTCCCCTGACGCCGTCTGATCGTATAGGCCTCCTTAGATTGTTCGATGACATATGCACTTAGGGACAATATGGTACTTCAGATTGATGACTGCGATAGGATCTCTCCATGTGCGCAGTTATAAACAGGAACTTCATTAACGTTTGGTTTTATCAGGATACATACAACTCACACATTCTCCAGCTTACAACTTACGAAAAAATCTACCAGCATCATGACTAATTGGGAACCTGGAACACGATACAATGCTGGAGATATTGTCGAATATCAAGGTAATTGACGAACATACTGGTGGTTCCATACACACAAGGCTTACGAGCACCGATCTAGGATACCAATACAAGATTATCCAACCACACTCCTCTCAGGTGAGTGAAATATACTAGGAACGTAGTATGGCTAGGGATGTTGACAATACACAACAATATTTAGTCTGATTGGGCTCCAGATGTTACCCCTGCGCTATGGGGTCGACTGAGTGGCCAGCAGCAACATCACAGCCCGCCTCCACAGGAACACCAGCACCAACAGGAGGTCTTACACCACGAAAAGCCGCCCAGCTATGGATCAGACACAGCTCAGTCTGGTAGATATTAATTCGTCTGTCGTGCACATCCTTTTGGTTGATGGAACCGATTAGACCAAAAGGTGGAAGTATCCCACGAAGAAAACAAAAAGAACTGGTATGATCTTGATGATAATCGCAAAAAGCAGCTTCTCGCAAGTGTCTTCTTATGCCATGCTAAGATAGTCGACTGAAGCTTTTGAATAGGTTGGTGGAGGACTCGCTGCGGGAGCTGCTCTTCTCGCAGGAGGTTATTTCGCTTATAAGTCGCATGAGAAGAGTGAAGAGGAGGTGAGCAACCATGCTATACTTAACTATTAAACGTTTATCGATTGATTTTCTTTAGAAACAAGCACAGACCTGGGCTCTCCAACGTTGGCTCAATGAAGCAAAAAACCGCACTGACCAATACCAGCGTAATGGACCTTCTGGACCCGTTACTTGGGTTCTCACGGAAGGAACTAATATCCCTCGGAATGCAATTGAAGTTGGCTTGCTTCAAGCGCAAAAATTCTACATCTGCCGAGCTTTTTTTGATGTAAGGCGATTTCTTATCCTGCGTACATTGATCTTGATGCTGTTTACAATAGGGTGGTGTCCGTACGTCAATGGGCATAGGTATTATCGAAATATAAATTTGACCAAGCCTCTATTCCAGAGGTTGGCAAGGCCTCTCCTACCCTCGACAAAGGTGCAGCCATCGGGTATAAGCATGAAGAGATCAAAGTAGATGATTTAGCATTTTCAATTGTTCACTGTCACTAACGGTTACTGTTTTTGTTAGATTGGAACTTATGAAATTCTGCTTGGAGATATGAGAGCTCTACGCTGGGTGCCAGCCAAAGGGAAGCTAAGCGTTTCAGAACTAGGTCATCGACCCGTCGAAGGTGGACATGAGAGTGACGGTACGCGCTTGTACATTGCCAAAGCCGAGCACAAGGGTGTCCAATACCCCGGTAAAGCCAGCGAGCAGTTGGATGGTGCGTATTTACATGCGAGTGCCTAAAACCAATTACGCATGCGATTGCGGTACCTCTAGGGGCTTATATTCCTTATAAGGAAACGGAGAAAAGGGTCAAGGTCAGTAGCCTGGTTAACTGTTACAAGGCATGATGTAACATCTTCATATCCAGGAATACGAGGTTCTTTGCTACAATAGCTAACTGTCCACAGAAATCAAATATGAATAACCATCTTACTCATGCTTACGTACCAAGTCTTAATGTCCTCAGTGTTTCTTACTGCTACATCGACTGTGTGTTATCAAATGTATGATTGTAGAAATATGGAACATATTAAGTATAAGAAGTTGTTTACCATGCCTCGGTATCCTTCACCAAGTTCTTATTCCGTGCCTCCTCGTTCAGCTGTTGGGAATAGCCTTGCACGATGACACAGGCCCCTATAAAGTAAATAAAATGAGTATCTGCTGGCGAACGTTGAGCGAATAGGAATAAAAACACACATATTTCGAGCAACCATGCGATAACGAAGACTCCAATCATCAATGCCTTCATCAGAGTTGAACCATCCTTGCATGTCTTGAAGACCGAAGGATCAAGCGATCCACTAACGCACTCCCGAACGTAGTTGGGAGAGTCTTTGAATGTGTTGTAAATGGCATATATCCCACATCCAATACTGAAGAACAGATGGAACATCAGGCTTCCAAAGTATATTCGGACCATCCCCAGTTTTTTCGCAATGGCACCAATCAAACTAAAATGAGAACCAATTAGTTCTGGGGACAAACAATGCATATGGCTAAGCTGCGTACCCAAACAAGGAGAGGATAGCTAGGAGAGCGTAAACACAGACTTGAATAATAAGAGAGGTTTTATTGCCTCCTGTGGCTTCATTAATCATCATAAACATAGTTTTAATTATTGCATTCCTTACCATTGCTAGGCTTTATGAGACTGATGATGCCTACGGCAGTAATTGTTCCACCTCCCAAGAAACCAAGTAGGGAAATTAGCTATGTCAATTAAAATTAGTTAGTAGTCATCTTGAGGTATTGAGGCGGTTTGAGACTTACAATCGCACCAGCTCTAACGGGGATACAGCAGCAGAATGTGCGAGTGCGGACGGTACTCATTTCTATAAATCAATTTAGGATCGTGATTGGGTCGTAAGAGTGGCAGAGTTCAACTCTGGTAAAGCAAATGTAGAATGGACGTAGTTCGTGGGGGAGAGGACCAGCCTATCACGAAGAAGCATCTTGCAATGCCAGCCATTTTATAGCAACTCGGGCGTGGTGATGAAACGATCTCCAGGGCATAGCCCGCCGGTTAGGGTCACCCAGATTGATCGCCATCACGGTGATGGGGCAGTGTAATTTCAAACGAAGACTCCATCATCGCCTGTTGGCGTGGTCAACTGTTACATGCAGCGCTGAAGACGGAGCGGACAAAATGGGAGGCCTGAGCTGTTGCATTGTTGCACACGTTGTACATGGAGTAAGGATAAATGATGCCATGCAGACGGCGCAGTTGGTAGTTTGTAGTTGTTTAACAAGGAAGACATCAAAGCGGGAAGTAATCTCGACACAACAACATCCGTAGCCGATACCTCCCAAGCTCAGCGCGAATCAGTAAATCCCGGGCTTTATTGCAATCGAACATAAATTATGCATGTATGTACAGAGAAGATATCGTAATTGAGGAATCGTGGTGAGCATGAGTACATTTGTGAGTGGTAGAAAATACTGTACTATTACAATTTGTTTGATATTATATATCGAAAGCACTTTGAAGAACAGGTTGGCGAGTGTTCGGTATGCCCAAGCAAATAGCAATTATTATCTTCGTGTCGTTTTTGTCATTTCATGATCAGTAACGATCAGAGCTTCTCGCTCTGGAGCGGTGCCGGTGATGCCGGTGTTTCCTATGAGGCTTGTGGATAACGATAGTCTGCGCCTGCGGCAGACCAGCACTATGCATGCCCATAGAGCCTGTGCTCATAGCACTTCCCATATACGGCGGCTGCGGGTATGAGAACGAGGAACTGCGACTTCGAGAATGTCCCATCGGTACCACCATGGGCACAGACGATCCAGCATAAGATGGGGAATGGAAGGACGACGACGAGGGGCTAATTCCCATTGGCATCACCGAGCCTTGGTACGAAGGACTTGTACCAATAGGCATTGAACCTCGATAAGGTGATCGACCCGGAATCTGCATTGGCATCGAAGAATTGCCGCTGTAAGATCCATATCCGCCGCCATAGGAAGACCCGACCTGCCCAGCATATCCACTTTGCGCCATACCAGGCATAATACCGGGCATGCCGCCAGAAGTAGAATACGTCGTGCCAGGGATGTTCATTACCGTTGGTGCTGGAAGACCATAGCCACCGTGTCGGGAGCGTGAACGGTGCCTTGACCGCGATCTCCCTCTTGGGTAACCCATCTGGTCGTCATATGCGTATGGATCCTCGTAGCCCCCCTCACGGTATCGGGATCGGGACCGATATTCTTCCCCCATACCTTCTCGACCCTGTAGACATTATTGAGTAGTTGTCTAGGAATAGGGCAATTAACCCGACCTGGTAAAAGATAAATGAGGCTGTATGTGCCGCCGCTTCAGATGCAGCCATGCGAGCATAACTATCTACGGAGCGATTCGAATATTGAAGTAGGCGTGTAGCTAAAAACGAATCCCATGAGTAATTGAAAGGAGTAGGTAAGTCAACAAGTTACGGCACCTTCTGCTACGGCGAGGCCTATCAAGCCTTCCCTCTGCCTCTCAATATCGCCACTTAAAGGCTCATATATAGAACTGTTATGAATCCAGGTGCGATAAGCTTCATACGCTGCAGCGTGTCCGATTTCGGCTGGAGCCATCATATTAAGCTCTCCCTAAAACGTTATAATGAATTAACTACAGAGTCATAGTCAGAGATATAGACTTGCAAGACCGCCATAGGCCCGGCGATGCCAATGCCTAGCTTCATGCATTCCAACGCCTATGGTACCACCGCCAGCACTGGGATAGTCGCGCACTCGGTTCCAGGCATAGTCAAAGAGTGATCTATCAAGATCGGGTATCAGAGAATGGCTTTCACGAATGCCAGAGTGTATGGCAAAATGCATTTGATGCTCACGGGTCAGCAGTTAGAGCGTGGGCGCGGTAATAATCCATGCCACCCCCTAATATATAGAGCATGCTGATCAGTACCTCATCGTACAGGGGAAAAAGAATCCAACATACATGAGGGTTGGGGCTGAAAGTTAGGTGCCGGGGGAGGTCCGAATTGGAACTAAGGGGACAGATGAATGATCTACAAAGTGCATATCATAGTTCGCGGGCGTACCTGGTTAGTGCCCCAACCTGGGACGCTTTGTTGATAGTAGTTGTAAGCCATTACGTTGAGTATAGGTAGAAGAGAAGATCCGCTGGGCGAGAAAGGGATTGATGGATGAGAGGGTATTTATCAAAGGAAGTAGCCTTGAGGCGCTGCGGTATTTGTGGAGAACACGCGGTGAAGGTGTTGAATCGAAGAGTGTGAAGGGGGCAAGATGGAGATGAAAGAGATATAAAGCGGTCCAGCAATAGAGAAAATGAAATACTCCTTTGACGCTCCTCGGAGATCCAAACACGGCCAGTGACATCAGAGCCGTTCCATCAGCATTTGGTTATTAACATTCTCATGATATTGGTTGCTTGGAAAATGCTCCAACTTCCCCATCATTTGGTACTAATGCAGAGAGCGTCGGGGCTCGGGAACTCGTCAGAGAGTTATGTGTGAGGAAGTAGCAATTGTGAATGAAAGAAATGCGCATGTAGGCGTAAGTATGTTCAAGTGGTTGCTGAGTTGTACGCGGTGAGAACACGATCAAGGCGGAGGCGCGCTAGGTCATAATTCGAGCAGCTGAGTTCGATGTACATAGGTTTGGGCAGATGAGTACACCAGGGGTGTGCAAGTGACATTGTCATCAGCGGGATAGCGGAGGATAAGTGACAAGAATAACCAGATAGCAAGCCCAAATATTTTTGCTAACCTTAAATAATAATAAGGAATAAATATAATAGCGCCCAGCCAACTACTTACACTTGTAGGGCACGTCCGCAAGTTTCAGTACATGTAGCGATGTCTGGTAAGCACTTCTCCATCTTCACTGCTCTGTTCTAACTCATTCATGAAGTTTAAGCAGACTACTCTGTATTTGCTAGCCCACAATTCAATCCCAATGATTATGCCAACGCCGTTCTTGCAGGCGAACAGTACAATCCTCTTTCTGAACCCAAGCCATCCACGAAGACAGGTCCTGCAGCGAAGGCCTCTACTGATTCTGCAGCAAAAGAGGATATCTCCGTGGCCATATCTAAGCTGAGCTTTGGAATAGACGATGTCACGAAGCATATTAAGAATGTGGTACGTGCGTATGTGCTCTTGTCCCCAGCGTAATTCACACAATCCCAGGTCACAACACACCATGAAGACCTTCTCACTCAAGCAGCTGGTGCAAATGGTCTCACTGGATCCTTGAAGCCCGTTAGATCAGGTCTCAACGATCTAGACGCGTCTGTTGACAAGTTAGGAGCGCTCCTTGGTTCTTGTCTATATTGTCTGAACGTCTGTTAATAGGCTGCGTCTGAAAATACACGTTCCTTATGAATCCCTTCAAACACATGTTACGCGTCTACAGAAGCTCCATCAAGTGTCTGATTTGCTACGTCGGACATCTCGCTTCGTTATCCTGGCTCGAAGGCTGCAAATGCAAATGAAAGAGCTCAATGGAAGTGATGGCAATGAAAGGGCAGATGGATCCATGAACCCTGATGAAGTAAATGGAATGTTGTCGGCTTCGGCATCTCACATACTGGATGTCGAGGACGAGAAGGAGCGTACCATCGCAAAGGCTGCTCTAAGTATCGCAGAACTAGGTGTGTGCCACTAAACTATCTACATGTTTGTAGGCTCATCTATTGCTAGTTGCGTTGCTGGACAACTCAAATGACTCACGACAGGAATTCCAGCAGGAGACGAAGGGAAACGAAACTATTGAGGCGACACCCCTGCGAAATGTCAGAGTCGTCTCTGCTCATGAAGCATTCATTGAGGAAGCTCGCATCAAAGTCACGAATGCTATGGAGAATATGGTCATCACAGGACTTGGTACTTCCGTTAGTGAAACCTCAAAATCAATTAAATTCATATCTGACTCCCCCATCCCTTCTAGAACCAAGCTGTCCTCGCGTCTTCACTACAAACTGCTTACAATCTTCGAGTTCTGCCGTCGCTGGTGCAAAACCTTATCCTTGATTTATCGCATGCAGTGGATGCCAGGATACGTAACACTTTCGACGTGTCTAAAATATCGAAAGATGCATTGGCTAAAGGTAGCTGAATAGGTTACGACTCAATGTTCGACATTACCCTGATCGTCATCCACAGACCCATTGGTCAGCTCTCAAAACCAGCCTTCTTACCGTTCACGCGTCCGGACTGAACCTACTAACGTAACTGCCCCTCAATGGTCCAACGCGCTATGGAGCCGATTAGAAACAATGTTCGAAGAAATGGCAGACTGTTGCATCAAGGTAACTATTCATTTAATTATTTCCCCCTGCTAAGGTATACTGTTGTGGAATATCCTGGCGGTCTTGATTCCGTGGAAGTCGGCGCTCATTTGAGAGCACTGTGTACGTCTGCGCGCTTGTGGCTACCTCGAGGTGCGGTCTTAATAGCTTTCAATGGCATGGAAATGTCAGGTGCAAAAGATCTCTGATATCTCGCTCGTTATCGTTGAATTCAGAACCACCCATCTTCCGCATTATATGCGTATGGGTTGATGCTGATCTTCCTTGGACAGGTCTACACATTGGAAAAGGTCCTGAAGATAAAAAAAGATACAACTACACAGGTTATTTTCCTCGATGAAGCAATGAAGGTGTGAACAATACCTTGTTAGAAGAGCAATATTTTAAATAGAAAAACGCATTCAGGTACTGGAAAATACGCCGAGCGCTACTTTCTGGACCTCGTTAGCCCAATCTCTAGAAAAAAACTCCAGGGATTCTGCCAATGGTGTGTAACTACAGTTGATCCACCTGTACCATCCGCTTATTTTGGGAAAACCCAGGCTCTACATTTGTTCAGCAAACGCTTGGGATCGGATATCCTAGATTGCTACGCCTCTTCCACGAATTCTTTGCAAAGATTACTGTCCATACAGATACAGTCTATACTGACAGCTATCAGAGGTGATATTCCCGTTATTCATGCAATGTTAATACTAAGGATATGTGATTTTAGCCCCGAGACGGTCCTAGTTCTGCATTCGGTGTCCAAAATAGAGTCCTTTTATTTAACAAAGTCCATTAATAAGTTGAACGAAGCAATCGGACATGCGTTTTCTGGTAGTTCGAAAGCGTCGCCTGATACAAATTCAGGCATCACTATTGCACGAACTATATCCAACGAACTGGATGCTGCAAGATTTGATCCACTGCTCGTGAAGGCTGTGGCTAAGAATGTCATGAGTAGCTTAGATATGATACTGTCTAGGGCCGATGGGCTGGTACGTGAAGTTCTTGAACCGGAAGCCGTGTTATCATTTATTCTCGCACACAGGCGACCAGAGATCGGTCAGCAGTAACACTTCAAGGACCGTCAGCAACGCCACAGCAGATATCAAACGCTCAATTGGCGAATTGTTTATATCACTGTTGGGTTCGACTTACGAAACTTAGTGATGAGCACGCTGTTGGAGTTTTTAATATAATCCAATCCAGCGTTCAGGTGAGTGAGATTCCTCATAATTTGAATTGCACTGAGTATATTTAGGGTCTCCAACGCTTCTACGAGCGTTTGCTAGAGCCGCTGAGAACTGCTATCAGGCGAGAACTGGGTGCAATCATTGCGAAGGTTCATCGTGTTGATTTTGGCAAATCTGTGGATCCGATGTCTGGCATGGGCGGTGCTAGCATATACACAAAGGAGCTCACTGAGAAATTGGCGTTTATTAGAAGCGAGGTTCTCAACAGATATAACCTTGGGGAGGACACACAAATCTGGTCAGTTTGGTGTTCTTACTCCGTATATCTTACGCTACTAACAGCATACCACCAGGGTACAATCTATCGTGAAATTTGTGATCAAAACATTTCTTTTGCACATCTCGATCGTCAAACCGTTAGGAGAGAGTGGTAAGCTACAAATGACAAGCGATATGACGGAGTTGGAATTTGCTTTGAACGCCTTCATGGCTGGTAATCAACAAAGCAAGCGCGGTGATAATTTAGAAGTGGTGGGCGAAGAATACCGGGCGTTACGAGCGATGCGGTAGGTCCACTATGCCATGTCTAATAATGGATGGACTAACACGGATAATTAGACCGTTGTTATTCCTTGAAAATAGCCAACTGGCATCGGCAAAACACGCTGCTGGGCTCCCACCGCTAATTGTGCTTCATCATATACTCGTACGGTCACCGATACCCCTTCCTCATAGTTTACATGGATGGCAGGAAGCAGAGTATGTGCGCTGGGTAGGGGAACATTCCGAAGGAGAGGCCCTCAGTCTTGTAGAAGGCGGTCTCTCGCGTTGGGAGAGAATATCTGAGGATGAACATCGTGATACCACGTCCTGGAGCGAATATGTGTCGCTGGCTCGAGCGGTTCTGAAGAGTGCGAACACATGATTATATAATACTTCGTATACAACCGTGATTATCATTTTCGGCCGAATTGAATTTCGAGTCAGGACTCAGGGACAATTTCTGCTGTTCGTTGGTTATAAAATTCTCAACCACCGAGTTCATTGTTCACGACGACGGCGAGTACTTCCAGCTGTCTTCTGTGCTGCCCATCTTAGCTCTTCGCCGTCATTTTCACTGAACGCCATGTCGCATCTACTTCTCCGTGCCCCTGTTGCGCGCGCATTGCCTGCTCGTCTCTTCTCCACGTCCCTCCGTGTGCGCAAGTCTGAGGACACTATAAAGCCTCCTCAACCACCCAAACCTATTGATGACTCCACTTCTGCTCTGGACTATAAGAGATCGCAGAGGATACGTCCCCCTCCTCTTCCTGCAACAGACTTGCCACGGTCGCGCAGTGCTGAGGAAGCTGTAACAAATATCCTTTACAATACCCCTCCTCCCAGTTTGCAACCTTTCAAGAAGTCTGTGACACGTGTTTATTACTTCATAACCGTCTGACAACGATTGCTTTAGGCACATCCTTAACTGCCTTGTGCAAAATGAGCCAGGGGTTCTTTCTCGTGTTTCGGGGATCCTTGCTGGCAGAGGATTCAATATCGATTCTTTAGTCGTTTGCCGGACAGAAATTCGCGACCTGAGCCGCATGTGCATTGTCCTTAGTGGTCAGGATGGTGTAGTGGAGCAAGCGCGTAGACAACTTGAAGACCTTGTATGTAACTGGAATTACTCTGTTTATCTCCTAACCTACATTTCTCCAGGTGCCGGTATGGGCTGTTCTCGATTATACAGAGACGAGTGTCATCTCCCGAGAACTACTTCTCGTCAAAGTTTCAATCCTAGGTCCAGAGTATCTTGAAGAGCAGCTTGTTGGTGGTCCCTCTCATGAGCCGCGTAGAGCCACTTTCGAAGAGAGCGAGTCTTCGAAACTTGAACGCGAAACCGTTCTTGCTCACAACTTCGAGCGCAGTGCTCATCCCGAACAATTCCCTGAGCATCACACTTCTCCAATCAGCCCCTCACAAGCCCTCCGCCTCAAACACCAGCATCTCCACTCCATATCGACGCTTTCCAAACAATTTGGTGCCAAGATCGTAGATGTCAGCGAGAATAGTGTGATTGTGGAGTTGACCGCGAAAACCCCTCGAGTTGAAGCATTCTTGAAGCTCGTTAAACCTTTCGGTATCTTGGAAGCTGCTCGCACAGGTTAGTGGTTCATATGTATACTATTAATGCAAGTGTTCAGATGTTGCTTCTAGGTTTGATGGCTATGCCCAGAACACCAATCAAGGGTGAGGAGGATGAAGAGCTTATTGAGGACGCTACCGTTGTGGATGCCAGCCTCCTTCCCCCAGGCTAAATGTATACCAAAGCGCCAACGGATATACATACAATAATCTGGAGAAAAGTACTACCATCCATGATTTTTACATAATATAAGTGTAATTGGAGTAAAGGTTATAGTTACAATACCGAATTCATGAGAACCAAGAAGTTAGAGTTGAATAAACCAAAGGAGAACGTATAGAAATAATCGGGGGATTTGGGGAGAATGCGTAAAGAATTAATGAGAGTTCACAGTCTAGTACTATAGTATAGATGTTGCACTGTTCATATTATATACACATATCATGTCTGTGCGTTCGTGAGTTGTCGTTGCGATGCAAGGGCGTCGTTAATCTTCGATATCCATATGGAGGCGAGTTCAGCATCATTTGCTGCGTAACTATATGTCTTTGTTGACTAGATGAGGCAGCTTGTCAGATCCTACAGTCGCAGCGCGTTTATACTTTGTGACGCACAGTTAAAACCACAAATTCGCGTTCTCCTCTTGGTTCAACGCTGGCGATGATTCCACGGGATTCTTTTTCTTTGTCTTTTTCTTTGAGTTTCACCGATGGTCTTAGTGCAAGTTCAAGTTTTATCGATATGTCGGCAGCCTTCTCCCGTTGCTTCAGACATAATAAGCGATTAGAAGTTAGTATGAGCTGTCTGGTTTTCCGTTTACTCGGGGGGACGGGGAGTGGAATCAATCGACTAGCGCGTCGACGAAGAGAACGGGCTTCTACGGTCGAATTGAAGAGGATGGTTTCTCCGACAGGGAGCTTTAGCAGGGACGCGCTTCGAGACAGTTAGCCAAAGCCAATAAACGGGAGAGGAAGATAGCTCACAAGTCGACATTGCTAGCGGGCCCATTTCCTTGGATGGGTGACAACGCCTGCTTTCTTCCTCGCTCATCCTCTTCCTGAATAGGAGACTCCACACTACTAGAAGTCGTGGGATTTTGCGAGACACGTAGATCCATGGACTCCATCATGGTATCCAGATTCCGCACAGGACTACCTTCTGAGGAGCTCGAAGGCGAGCCGCTAAATGGCGATTCGCTCGTTGCTCGTCGGCCTTGAGTTATGCCCACGGCACTGGAAGTCTCTCTTTCGTGTCCTTGCACAGTCGAGCCGGTACCTCTACGACTGTGATTTCGTATCTTGTGCGGACGAATCTCGTCCATGGGCCCAATATCGAATCCACCGTGGTATCCATTTGTTTGTGGTAATTGGTGTCGCGGACCACGAGCATCTGACGCCCACTCTAGTTCTTCCTCATCATCATCTTCGTCGTCTGCTAAAAGGTCGTCCCATGCTGCAGTGATCCCTTCCCAGTTCCCATCATGCCCTTGAGCGAGTGGATTATCGTTCTTCATTAGGCCAGCCTCTAATGCAGGCGGTTGAGACGTCCATAGCATTTCCCAAACAATGGATGCGAAGAAAGGGTGCGAGGTCAGAGCATCGAAGTCGATCTCACTCCCAGGAGGCCCTACACCTAGGCGTGCTGACGGGTCACGAACCTTAATAACATTAGTCTCGAGCACACGTCAGCACATAGTAACTACACACCAAGAGTCGCTGCACTAAATCCTTTGGGGATTCATCGAATCCATCAGGAAAGCTGTATTCTAGCTTCTTAATTTTCTCGAACGTCAGGAATTCGGATAGACCCTGGAAAGCGAAACGGCCGGATATCATTTGATAAATGATACAACCAAGAGCCCAGAAATCAGTTCTATTGGAATGTTAATCAGCATAGGTTTGACATGAGAGGGGTCAATGTACGCTTTACTGGTCTCTTTGGAACTGAGCAGTTCGGGAGCAATGTATTGTGCTGTGCCGACCCAGGTATTGGCCTTGTCCACTATTAAAGAATAAATTGACTTCGGACTGGATGATACAATAAACATACCATCATCATCGAGCACTTTTCCAGTGCCAAAATCTGTGAGCTTTATACGAAAGTCTGCATCTAGCAGTAGATTTTCAGGTTTGAGGTCGCTAGATGTCGTGATGAATGAGATATAAATACTAGCGAGGGTAAAAGCGATACATACCGATGAATCACGTTCTTTGAATGCATGTATCTTATGATGTCAACCAATTGTGCAGAATAATAGCGAGAGCACTCCAGCGATAAAGAACCCATTCGGTTGAGTAGAATCTTCATTTCGCCATTTTTTGCAAGGTCGAGTACAAAATCTATCCTTTTTGTTCAGACACGTAAGGACTACGAGTATTAGGAGTGCTTACACAAACACCATTGGTCTTGGAACGTATACCACATACGAACTATGCCTGGATGACCGGCACCCAGCCTCTTTAGCACGTCTTTCTCTGCAAGGGCTGTCTGCTGTTTCTTCTTTGCGATGAGATGCCCTTTGTCGATCACCTTAATTGCAAAGACTCTTGCAGAGGCGAGATGAGTTGCCAATTTGACCTGCGAGATGAGCCGTCATTGATTTAGTCGGAACAAAGGTCAGAGTAAGCAGTTGCTTACAGTCGAATAAGATCCAACACCAAGGGTCTTTCCAAAGCGGAAATCTTCTACAGTGACGGCAGCATTCCTACTGCGGGATTGTGACCGAGCTTTAGCCCTTACTTCTGCGTCTCTTGCTTGATCTTCGGTCTCGAAATAACCGAGTTCTCTCGCTAGATAATGAGGAGGACGCGCGCCACGAGGAGAAAGGGAATGAGGACTGCGAGACCGTGGCCCAGAAAATGTTCGAATAGGGCGAGGCCTTGGGGTTAGAAAGGGAGCGGAGGGCGTAGAGTCGGAGCTGGAGGTGGAGATAGCAGAGGCATTTCTGCTGAGAGCAGCAAGCGTTGGGGGGAAGGTTGAGTCAGGAGAAGGGGTTGCAGATTCGATTGTAATCATCCAGCTATTAGATTGAACACAGATTAGCGAGATGGGATGAAGAGAGAGTAATTAACGAGTGGTAGCAGTAACCAAGTCAATCCAGCAGGGCGAATGAAATGAATCCAAGATATCAATTCAAGCTGTAATTGAAACGATGATGCAAATGGTATCACCACTCACTTGGGAAGGTTTTTCTCACGGGAGCGCATGCTGATAAGATGTCTCTGATTAGATATAGATTAGATACACTCGGACGATTAGATACGGAGAACAATGCGCTTGCAAGCTGTGTGCAACAAGCAGCAACAAATAATTTGAACAATGGCTTCGAAGCAGCGCAGTTCCTCCGTCCATTGTTCACAGCACCATTGTTCACAGCACCATTGTCCTCCCTAACACACACGATCACATCGGCCTCGAGGCTACCTAGGTTCCGCTGACGGAATGCTTTTTTATTGCGTACGTATACAGGTACATTGCACGAGAATAAGTAAATAAAATAATGCGAGTGTCATGGATGCAGCGTAGTGAAGTACATTTAGTGTTATGGGCGGTCGTTACGTGATAAACAACGAGAGTTCCAGAGATGCGTGAACAACAGTGCAGCAGAGAAGAATCCCATGCTGGCAGCGCAGCGAGTGTAGAGTAAGATAGCAGGCGCAAAAGAAAAAAGAAAGCAAGAGACAGCAAATAATAATCGACGGAGAGTGGGGTGTTTCGTCAGCCAAAGCCAGATGGTAAGGAGTTCGAGGGTAATGGAGAGAAGCACCATGATAGAGGAGACAGAAGAAGACAAGAAAAGCAATGAAAGGAGTGAGGATGTCATAGACGGGTTTGAGAAGGAGAGGAGGCTGAGGGTGGAATAAAAAGCGACAAAGCAAAGAAAAGAATAAAGCAATATAGCAAGTAATAATCTAGAACAACAAGATGAAAACAGATGGTCATAACAGAATGCAAAATGCCCAATGAGAATCCGGCAGAGATGTGGAAGACGTTGAAAGATAAAGCAATGGGGTTGATAACTTTTGGTGGGGCAGGGAGATGATGCGAGAACGGATAGATGTAATGTAATTGCGTATTGGTTGCTTGCAAACAACATCGCACTAGGTGGAAAGGAACAGAAGATTTAGTTGGCAGGTACCTGCCAGGCTCGAGGGGGGCTGTTGTCGTTGAAGGTGGGTCTCCAAGTGGCAGCAACACGACGAGTAGATGAGTATGCAGCGCCTGCAGGAGGAACATATGGGGTAGGAGCGGGGGTGGGAGCGGGCTCTTCATATGCGGGCGACTCGACAACTGGGGTGGCAGGGACAGAAGATCCCGACAGCGATGCATTATCGAAGTTGAGGTACTGCTCAGGTTGGAAGCCAAAGTCATTGACAGGCATTCCGTGCGGGTCTACGGTAAACAGAGCGGCAAAATGACTGGGGTTGTCAAGCGGGGAAAATAGTTGAGATCCTGCGGGATCTTGGAAGCTAAACCCTTCAAAGTTGAATTCGTTATAATCGAGTATACCCTCGCCATTGGTCTCATACTGGCCATAAGCCACTTCGATTTCAGTATTCCCAGCAGCGTGATCGATGTCGAAGTTATGAAGCTGATAGACGCTGGGATCCCCAGTAGAGGATAGGAGGGTACTCAATGCGTCTTCGCCAAACTCTCCGCCGAAAGCCCACTGATTCAGCTGCTCTGCAGACTGCAATGGAATATCGAACGAGGCGAGCTTCATAAGAGAAGAGTTAAAACATGTTTGATAAATAATGTAGCAGATCACGTACGTTGTCGTTACTGGAAGACGAGCCAGCAATCGGCGCTTCAGTAGGGTTCCACGCGTTAAGGTCCTGAGGAACCGCTGCATACGCGTTGTTATAGTCGACCTGGGACACAGTAGGAGCCACGGGGGGTACAAGTGCCTGCACGGTACCACCGGTCTCGTCATGAGGGTTGAAGGGTGCGGGAGGAGGTGCATAGTAATTTGAACCATTCATCGTGGGAATTTCCTGCGACGATGGCAAAGGCTGAGAAAGCGGGGTGAAAGGGGATGGGGTTTGGTCCTCAGGTGAAGGTGCAGCGGAGAATGGCGGGGTTGGCCCACCAGGACCGAACTGGGCATACGTATCGTAGTTTGTGGCGCATGGATGGGGCACGGGAGGGGCAGCGGAGGCATAGGTTGAGGGACCTGCTGTTGGGAGCCCAGCAGCATGACGGCCACCGGCGCGCTTTGCTAAACGCTCATCTTCCTTTTGCTGCCTACGCTCCTCGCGAATGCGCTCTTTCTGGTCCTTGGTCTTGGGCTGAAAGCGATAGTCAGGAAATCTAATCTTATGTGCGACTTTAGCCAGCTCGGCTTGGTGGTCCCAGTAGGCACGCGTCGCTGCGGACTCGCTCTTCCAGAGGCGGGAGACGAGACGCGACACATCTGCCTGGGGCATGCGCTCCCCCTTATTGCGGGTTATGTCTTCGTTAATCTCCTTCATCTTAGCGGACCTGTAAAGGATCCAGGCATTGGGGGGGCGAGGTGGTTGAATCGGAGGAATCGGAGGACGCGAAGACTCTGTACGCGTCGGGCCTGCCATGATGAGCGGCGAGAACAGGTGGCGGGCGAAGGAGAGGCGAGAGAGGCGCTGGATACGGGGAATCCAGGCAGATTATCGACGAGCACGTTGAAGTTGAGGGAGAAAGAGTGCGGGAAAATCGTTGATTCCATTTCAGGATGGGTGGTTGTGGGTCCATGTTTGTGTTTGTCCGCGTTTGACCAGCCACTTCCCTATACAGTGGTGGACTCAGTGGCCAGTGAGCCCCCGTCCACCGCACGTACATCGTTTACAGGCACGTCGAGGGTGTGGCCGACCCATTGTATATCCAGAGCATCCATTGTAGTAAGGAAGTACAATTGCAAGCAATCGCATTCCTTTGGATAGGCCGTGTATATCCAATGTGTTCAGACCAGCAGGTCCTGCACAGGTCATAGTCAGTATATCGAGAAATGAGCACGTCCACTTCCTGATAAAACGCACCAACGCGTCGTGAACACGTAGGATCACCGCCTGCTGCTCATTGTAGGGATTGCGGGAGACGTGGACGCAAGTGCACGTGTTACCCGACATGCATGCCCAATTTGGAAGCACAAGGCGGGATGAACTATGCAACCGGAACTGGTTCGTGCTGCTACTTTAAGTATGTACTCCAACTCGTCGTCGAAGTTAATGCCAGTTTCTCAATAAGCGAAAGTTGTTCGTATTTCAAATATACAAATTTTGCACTGTATTTATGGTAAAATCATACAATTGGTAAAAGACACACCGCCCACATGATGTCGCGGGGGAAACGAGAGCAGATTGTATCATACAAGTACACTGGTTTTGTATTGAGACCGAGACCGGGAATAAAGCCAGGGAACGAAAACGACGAGCGCCCGTGGAACAGGGAATGACGACAGTGGGAAACATGTGTACGTGTAGGAGGGGTTGAAATGCAATGGAATAATAGAACGACGATGAGTAGTCATAAAAGAGAAAAGTCCTTAAATGAGGCATTAGTAACCACCTCCGTAGCCTCCGCCGCCCTGTTGTTGGTATCCTCCTCCTCCTCCTCCTGCGGTAAATAGAAGAGATAAGCTCGTAGGTGAATGTGAAAAATGAGCAACACAAACCTTGATTGCCATAGCCTCCTCCACCGTATCCACCTCCACCTTGGCCGTAGCCACCACCCTGGCCACCGAAGCCGCCACCTCCGGAGTATCCTCCACCTGAATATTCGGTTAGGATTAACTTGGCATGTAATTTAGGACAAGTATAGCATACCGCCATATCCTCCTCCACCTCCTCCGCTGTATCCTGTATCAATATTACGCAATCAGACGACAGCTATTATGAGCACGGTGATGGCAAACCTCCGCCTCCACCTCCACCGCTACCACGGGCGTTAGCGAGGTTGACTTTGATGCGCCTTCCATCAAGCTCCTGCTCATTCAAACCGCCGATGGCGGCATCGGCTTCCTGGCCGCTGCTGAAAGTTACAAATCCGAAGCCGCGGGAACGACCAGTATCGCGGTCGCGCATAACGATAGACTAAACACGAATCAAACACGAATCAGTCACTCATCCTTACGCAGACACAGACGATGCGTGGGACAATATATCAGAACAGAGAGATAAGATAGCGCACATCAAGGACCTGACCAAAGTCGGAAAATGCCTATAATTGAGAACATTATGTGATAAGAGACACGCAGGCAATAGTTATTGGAAACAGCAATGTACTTGACGAAGAGTATCATCAGTGGTATTCCAACTCAAATTGCTACATCGAATATCAAATCACTATTAGTTACGCTCCTCTCGTCGACGAGGAGAGAAGCAGAGGTAACGACCGATACGAAGGCACAGACTGACCCAACATAAACTTTTGCAGACATGACGGTAGCCTTAATATAATAGCAAGATACACAGAGACCTGAACGAAACCGAGACCGGAACTCAGAACGAAAAGGACAGTTGGCGGTTGTGAGAAGGAGAGGAGAGGAAAAGCATGATGAGGGCAATGATTATATAGCCGCTGTGATCATTTCAGACTCCGCTTGGTTACCTCAGCCGCGCTAAGCCCTTCCCCTGTTCCCACTGGCTCATTGATGCTCCCCTGACTCCAAACTCTAAGTCTCTGCGGATGGCGGATGGCTGCAAAAATTCATTCGCCATATGCATCCGGGTCGCGTGCCAGGAGGAAGAAACCAGATCCATGTGGCCACGAAGATATGGACAAACTCGACGGGTAGACCGAGGAAGTACCGCGAGGATAAGTTCAGAATACTTCTTTGCCTCAAAGTGTAATCAAATGGAGTATATTGCGGTGGAAGGAACAATGTGTGAACCCGAATTACAGAAATAGAAAGCTACGTAGAGCGCGACAGGGCGAGAATGCAAAATTGTAGAATGTGGGGATATGGGTGTGTATCGTTATCATGCAGGGTAGAACATTAATATAATATGGGATGAGCATAATGGGTCGTAACGTTCATGATGTGAAGATATGTAAAGGTGAAAGTTTAAGACCGAACACTAAAGTGCCTAGAGTGAGCCTTTAAGGCTCTTATCTTTCTTATCCTTCTTTTTGTCCTTCTTCGATTTTGTCTTGTCGTCTCCCTTTACACTTCCGGATGGGCTATCGTTCGTTTCGCCCCGACTGCTTTCAGCGCGCACGCTGCCGTCATCCGTAGAAACTCGAGGTGACTGGTCACGCTTCAGTCCAGGAATGATGGATGAAGAACTCTGTCGACGAGTGGTCAGGGAAATTCTGCGTGCAAGCCGCTGGAAGTTCTGAGAAGAGATACGTTTCCGCTTAGGTTCGGCGTCGGGGTCAGGAGTACCAGTGCGCGGTGGTGAATTGACATTGGCGCCGAATGTAACGGCGGGGGACAAAACACGCTGGGGTTGCTGGATAGAAGAAGCATCGTCTGAGGTAGGGAACTGGAGTGGTATCGATTCAGATGGTGGTGATACCACATCTTCAGAAGCCACTGGACTGGCAACGGTTGGTTCAGAAATAATAGAATTGCCGGTTTCTGGCTCCTCGGAGGATGGGAATGTAATTGGAGCTGTGCTTTGCACATTGGGCTGCTCTTCGTTAACCTCTGGTTTCTTAGTGCTCTCAGCCTCTGTGGCTAGAGCATCAACGGAGGCCAGACTGGCTTCGTTTCCATTCCCGCTAGCGTGCGTGATGTCCACGGCAGATTGAGACACAGTTAAACTCGGGAACGCTTGGTCTAGCGTTTCACTTTGGACATGATCCGAAGGCTCGACGTTATAGCCAGAAGGTTCCTTTTTGGTGCTGCTGCCATCGAGGGACACGGCAACTTCCCCAGTTGAGGATATCTGATCAGCCCACATCGATGCGAATATCCCATCATGAGCAAGTAGCTCTTTATGGCTACCTTGCTCCACGATTTGACCATCCTTGAGAACAAGAATTCTAAAGAGATACAACGATTAGTGGGGGTCTCAGAGTGACACTTATAAAGGACTAACACGTCAGCCGAAGCAATTGTCTACAACAAATAGTTTAGTATCAAAATAATATATAATCATTAGAAACACATACCGAAAGACGGTGGGCAATGGACAGAGAAGAACGACCTTGTACAAGGTTTTGAAGAGCCTTTTGGATATCCTTCTCTGTTGAAGTGTCCAAAGCACTGCAGTGAGTCGGCCGTCAGCTACGAAGTGTAATATAGGTCCGTTTCCACGTACCTAGTAGCCTCGTCCAACAACAGAATGGGCGGGTTCTTCAACAAGGTTCTTGCTATAGCTACCCGTTGCTTCTCACCACCGCTCAACCGCACTCCGCGCTCACCAACCTTGGTCTCATAACCTGTATAATAACTGATAAGTAACACCTCATCATAATAGAAAATGAAACAAACCATCGGGGAAGGATATGATTCGTTCATGCATCTGAGCAGACTTTGCAGCGGCCTCGATATCTTCAGGGGTTGCACCAAGCTTTCCATAACTAACAAAATTAATGAACTTGTTAGTCTATCCTGGGGAATGTTTCAACGTACCCAATGTTGTATCCAATACTAGAGTTAAACAGAATTGAATCTTGAGGTACAACGCCAATAGCCTGGCGCAGGCTCTTCTGCGTTACATCCCTGGCGAATTAATTAGCTACGTTCACAAAGATCTAACAGCAACCTACCTAATATCTTGACCATCGATCAAAATCCGTCCATCCCCTTCACCGAGATCGTAGAATCTATACAGTAATCGCAAAATAGTTGACTTTCCTGCACCCGATTCTCCGACCAATGCAACTGAAGCGCCTTTGGGTACCTTGAAAGAGACGCCATTAAGAGCGGTTGTACGCCCATCGTATGAGAAGTTGACATTATCTGCAAATCATGGCTTATTGGTTGAAAGTCACACAAACTCGATGTGACTCACCGAATTCGATTTCACCGTCGTTGACGATGAGGTCAGGAGCGTTAGGCTTGTCATTGACCTCAGTTGGCTCGTTCAGCAAGGCAAGTAGCTTTTCCGTGTCTACCAATGACTGGTTCATCGAGCGGTAGACGTAGCCAAGTTGATTTAATGGCGCATACAACTGTTCACGTAAACAATGTAAGCTAACGGAATATTTTAGCACAATTGAAACTGACCTGAGCAAGGTATGTGATGAAGACAACAAAGTTACCTGCACCCTCATGATTTTGGATAGATTGATGAGCGACGAGAAGGGCACCGACAAGTAGTCCCAGTGTCTAGAATAGGCTTAGAGGCAATACTTACCGATCGAAAATAGTGTACATACGATGATAAAGTTCTGCACTAGATTGAGAAGGTTAAGGGAAACTGGACAATGAAGAAATGGTCAGCAAAGAATCAACATATCTATCAACTGTAACGCACTGATAACCTTGTACTCCAACGCTTGGTACTCTCGGATAGCATCCCTGTACCTTGCACCTTCGTGCTCTTCGCCACCGAAATATTTTACGGTCTCATAATTCAATAAGCAGTCTGTATGGATGCCACGGGTAACCTTCCAGAAGGGTCAGCAGAAAAATAGACGATATCAAAACATCACATACCACATCGCGATCGTTCATCTGGCGCCTAATCCTCGTACGCCAACGCGTGAGAATGACACTTGCAGCAACTAGGATAATCAATTAATTGAAAAATCGTAAACGATTGCGAGCATGCTTACCATAGGCGAACATGACGAAGAAAATGACGAGTGAAAGCGTCCATTCGAATAAGAAGCAGAAAGTCACCAAAGCGACAGCAATATCGATGAATGTAGGAACAATGTTGAATAGGATGAGCTATAGAACGAGAAGCTTAGTTGAATGCGAGAGTAAAACAAGAGTGACATACCTCAAAAGTATGGTTAATGGCCGCCCCGCGGTCAAGAACCCGTAGGATTTCTCCAGTCTTGCGACGCGTGTGCCATGCGAAAGACAAATTCAGAAGGTGGTCAAACGAAAGCTGCGACATTTCTATCATATGGATCACATTAGCACAAGGGGCCTCCGCGGAAATGATAGTGATTCCGACCTCTGTCTGAATATTGCATCACGGGTGCCCATAAGGACTACACGCAGATAGTTAAGTATAGAGCTCATTTGATTCGTTGGCAAACTCACGTCACGAATGGCAGATAATCCTCCGCTACCTTGTAGGAAACGCAGTCCCACATATCCAAACAAGAAGGGCCATGGTGATCTCTGCGAGCGGCCCTCAAGAATACGGACTAGTTCTCCAAGAGCAATAGGCATCGCGAAGTTAATTACTCGCCCAATCAATAGGATCACCATGCACACAGCCTTGAACAGATTAGAAATTAGATTTGGTCGAGTTTTTAGGGAAATAATACTTACCGCAAGAAGTTGAAGGTGCCGGCTTTTTGTTGGCCAAAGGTAAGGAGATAGACGTCGAATACGTCTCCCTATCTCACTCCATGTAGGATCGAGGTTTATCTCGGGCTTCACGTCTGCCTGGTATTAGAGTATTAGTTGCGTAATTTGTGCGACCAAATACTGTACATACCTTTGTGTCTGGTCCAGTAGAAGGTGCGGGAGTAGCAGCTCGGGTAACAGGCGCTGAACGCTGTAGATTCGACCGTGTTGAGCGGAAAGTGCCATATTTGCTTGCGTCACCGGATAATCCGCTAACGGCAGATAACCCAGACGACGGATTGGCACCGGATTCCGGGGGAAGTAAGAATGAGGAAGATGTAGGCTCCGAGACTTCATTTTCGTCATCCAATTGCAAGGGAGAATATGAGACGCGGGGATATAGAAGAGCGGCGAGAAGAGGCACGAGAAGGAGAACACGGAATGTAGGGAAAAAAGTGTGTACAAGTGCTTCCTTTGAAATTGAAGGAGGACTTTCTGGAATATGAGGTACTAATATTATATACGTTTAGTCCAAGCAGACAAGATTTTGCAATTATCTTGCTCACCAGAACTGGGATTGGGGAGATTGAGCCCGAGAAGTACGACAAGCGCAATGTCTATCGAGAGGGACGAAGCAACTGCAAGCTTCAGTCGTTTGAGTGACCAAACATCCACACCTTGAACATCTTTCCATGCGCCAAGGGCAGCCAAACCAGAGAAAGCGGCAAGGCCAACGACAGAATTGATCTCGAGGCCTGTGTACTGCGGCCAGTGTTTGCTAAGGATGGCGTAAACGACAAATGCGAGGCCATCGAAAAGATAAGTAAGGGACAGAAGAGACAGAAGAGACAGAATAACAGCGCGACGAGGGACGCGTGTGGCGACGACGACGGATGTGATCGGGGAGGGCGATGAGAGAGGCGAGGGAGGGTTGGTCGCCAGGAGGGAGAGGGTGGTTATAAAGAGGAGTGCTGGGGACATGACCCGGAGCACAAAAATCGGCAGGACATTGCCTGCGATTGTAGGAGCCAACATGATCATCGTCGCCGTCGCTTTCACGTTCGTCCTCGCTGTGGTGGAAGGAAACAAAAAAGCAGCAGAAGCGGGCAGAACGAAAGAGCCAACAACGAGGACGCTTATATTCCAAGCCACGTGCCTCGCTTCACGATATCGCTTTAGCCGCTTGGCGTTTGGCAGATAAAATTCATTTCATTATATTTCACTCGTGTGCACTCCCACAGCAGTCTGATTATCACTTCCATCGTACAGCACTCGTACAGGATATGAAGCATCACTGCCGTAAATTAAAACACAGACGAGCGCAGGGAAGAGCAGTTCGAGAGTCCATTGAGCTTCTCACGGACCGGTGTACCGAATGATTTACACTTCTCAATCTTGCGGCTCTTCGCCTTCGATGACTATCCAAAAAATTATAACATTAGAAAGATCTTACACTCCGCTATAAGTCTCGTGGCTATGTACATAATAATTATAAGAATAACAAACTACAGAATGTACTCATACCAAGCACTTCTGTCACCCAATCCCTCCGCCTCCTCTGTCTTCGTAGTCGTCTCCCGAATAACTTTCTTCTTCTTATTCTGATCATGAAGGTATGCGAGGGTAAGAACGGCAAACAAGCCCATCAAGATCGAGAATGAAAGCAAGACTCTTGTAGCCATGGTGTATCGAGGAGCTGGAGAAAGTGACCCAAGAAGCCATGTCGAAAGAATGCCTCCCGAGTTCGTGATCATAGATAAGAAAGCTAGAGCAGTTGCGCGGCGCACATGGGGGGCAGTGTTGTTCGCGACCCACGCAGCGAGTGGTGGCGAAGAGCAATTAATGCCCCCAATAGTCATAAACAAGCTACCGTATAGAGTTGCTTTGTGATGCGATCCTATCGTTGAAGAATTAGAGACTGGCGCGACTTCAAGAGTAGTAATAAAAACATACCAAGGAACATCGCAAATCCAGTTATACAGCAGATCGAGCAAAAGACGATGATCACTCCTCGGCAACGGTATTTGTCACCAATGTACGAGGTAACATTCGTCACTGTAGAAAAAATTAAGCAATAAGTAACAATAACAAAAATAAAGCTTACAGAAGAAAGCGGCTGCATACGGGCCGACGGTCATCAATTGTGTGCGAATAGGCGTATACCCAAGTCCTTGGACAATCGACGGGGTGAAACTGCAACGGGTACCATTAGCAAACACAAGCACCAGAAAAATTAATGATACTCACTATCCCAATGAATACACGATAGTTCCTATAAAATATGTTTAATTTCGTCATTGACACCACTCCGGTCAAACAACATACCATTGAAGAAATACACAAAGCCAAGTAACCATACTTGTGGAAGACGGAACGTTTGGCGAACTTCAGCCCAACTGAAGCTATCAGCCTTGTCATCAGCACCAATAGCACCGTCTGCTCGAAGTTGTCCAACCACATAATCCTTCTCCTGCTGATTAAGGAAATAGGCATGCGCAGGCGAGCGAGGGAGTAAGAAGAACGTTAAAATGCCAAAAACAACAGTGAACAGTCCCTCGAGAATGAAGATCCAAGCCCAAGCTGGACGGTTTCCAATTCCATGCATTTTCATGATCCCGGTAGCAAGCAGACCACTGAAGGCACCTGAGAGAGATGCAGACGAAAAGAAGGCTGAGATCCTAGTTCCGAAATCTAGTCAGCGACCGAATAACAGCATACATAGAGCGCATGTACCGTGTTTGCATCTTCCGTCTGGGATAGAAGAATGACAGGTAGAGAACAATTCCTGGCAGCACTCCCCCTTCAAGCAGGCCAATGAAGAACCGACATACGAGCAGGCCAGCATAACTGTGTACGACTCCTAAATGAAGGATTAACTTCAAGCAAAGAATCTTGGATGCACATGTAACAAACCTTGAAGTGTTGTAACTATTCCCCATCCTGTCAATAGCACCGGCAGCAGCAAGTTGGGGCCGACAATCTGATATGAACGAAGATCAATGGATCAGTTGCAATGAGACGTATGGTTTTTATGCGAACCTTGAGTAGTAGATTGGAAGGAATTTCCGATAGAATATACGGGCTGTAAAACAGTCAAAGTAATTAGTTCTCATTCATTACTTGAGGAAGTTCCATACATAAAGGTGACTGTCAACGCGATGCTGTACTGCGTTGGATGAGTTTTCGGACCTAAAAAGCACGCGTAACTCTAACTCACTTGGGTATTGGTCATTTTGAGATCACGCTGTAAACCTGCAACGCGAGCGTTTCCCAAATTTGTACGATCCTGGAGAATGCGTTAGCAAGTATGTTTGGATGTTGAAAATCATACTCACCAACCAAGACAGAAGATAGAACATCGTTATGACGGGTAGGACATAAAGATCGATCTTCCACCACACCTTCTTGTCCAAGGCGGAGTCATGCTCACTGGAGCCAGTATGTTCGCTGCTGGTGTCCACACGTTTCTCGAGGGAAGAACGCGAACCCTTGGATGAGGCTTTCTCCATGACGAATAGCGAGCGAAGTTCCAACGAAGCTTGAGTAGGACATCTTATACGAAGTGCATAGAGAAAGCTAGGCACCAAAGGGTTATAGTTAGATGAGAATAGAAGCCACGATCTTAATCGGAACTGGACCCACTTCACACATCAACGATCAACCTGGGGTTGTTCCTAAACTAGCCCCTTCTAGTCATGCTATCAGACATCGTAGCTTTTGACTTCACCTTAGGCTGTCAAGACTCAACACATTATAATGTTTCCGAAAGAACAACGCCGAAGAACTTGGAGGGTGGGGCAGATGGGTGGGGCAGATCGCGCCAAGTGTATTTATTAGCTCTGTTGAATACTATCGAGATTGCTCAGTTGCATATCGTATTATAAGATAGTAGGGGTGCTTACAATACGAGAAGTGTTCAGCACAATAAATTGCATACCACGTATTTTGAGCATTCGTTTCTGTAAAATCGGCAGTTCTTTTTGGCCAAAATCAACCAATTTGATATAGAATTAGTACCCGACAGACGTTGAATGGCTCACAGCCCGGATTGAACGAATCTTTTCTGTTGGACCTGAAGCCGACTCGGGTGGTCGATAAGAGCAAATTTCTTGCCAAAAAAAAAAAAAAAAAAACAACGTCGTACCTTAACACCCACGATATCTTCAGCTTCCACACTCGCGGCATAGCAGGTCACCACCTACTATAGTTGGAAGCAGCTTGGATGCTTGGCTTTTGGAAGATGAAAGATCGGCAACGGCCGAGCAAGCGTCAAATGACAGCAACTTTACAAGTTACAATGATGCCCACTAGATATTTACTTACGATTAAATTCACTTCAAATGCATATATCTAGTATCTTTATGAGAATTTAACCATAGTCGAGGTTCTGAAGACTCCATAGGTTTGGAAAAGCTCGACTTGGAAGTAGCTGCGGCTTCGGCATAGTCATTAAGTGAGTGCCAGCGCGGATGATCCGCCGTCCAACTTGCAGGGTCCCAAATGCCCAATTTTGAGAAATCAGAAGGTTGTCGGGTTTAGATGGGTGGAGACCATTCGCAAGGCCAGAGCCAGAGCGGGATGGAATTCTGAATGTGGATTTATGTATCTCTGAAGGTCAAGATCAATCAAATGTTGCTAAATGTTCTCAACGGCGCTCCTGCAGGGCCCTTGCCTCTGTATTCGTCTGCCGTTGATGAACGAATGGTTGATAAAGTTCTTGCTCTTGAAGTACTTATAGAAACGCCTGAAACCACCTTGACAGTGTATTGCATCCAACACTAGCTGGACAATATACATCTACACATAGTTAATACGTAGAGAGATTCTGTCCGAAGGGTGATTAATGTTGAAACGTTTTGGTAGAATATCGCGCATACGCACCTTATACCTGTTATCTCCGCGACCGTGGAATCGTACAGGTATGAACGAGATGCCTCCCGAGATTTCCGTCTCGATACAGTAGTAATTCAGTTTAATTGACCAGAGATCTTGACTTGAAAACATCCTCGAAATGTTTACGAGGCACAGATACAAGGGGGACAGCAAATATGGTCGGACGCCGGCGTCGCTAGTGCTTCCTCAGCCAAAGTCATTAACCATTCAACAGAAAGTCAGAGACAAATGCAGCCCACCTGTGCGTATAAACGGTATTTGCGGCTAAACATCACTGTTTCCAAGCCCAGCCTGAAGATCTTCAAGCTTGTTCCTCACGTCGTCCACTTTCGCCCCTTGAACATCAACATCACCCCGGTCATATATCTTAAGAGCGGCCCTGGCCGACCGGACGAAATCATACGATTCGTTCAACGATGAATCGATGGGTAAGGAGGAAGACTCTTGTCTGGGGCCAGACGTTTGAGGAAGCAGTGATGCAAGGCCTACATCTGAGGCGCGAAGAAGCGCGAGGTCCTGGAGTGAGTTGGGTAATGAGAAGGGTTTTAGATCTTTGTCTTTGGAAGTCATGATGGAGGATCAGGTAGCCAGGGATATTGGAACTTAGGGAACTTGGGAGAATGACAACGAACGTCAATTATAAGTCAATTGTGTGAAGGTGCCGCGTAAAGAGCAACTCACAACTTACACACACAAACATACGCTCGGACCGATCATCCGGAGGGTTGAGGAGACCAGGAGACTAAACACATTATCATAAATGTAATATGTGCTATAAACAATGGCGAGTTACACGGTAGAACGTACAGTATACTATCGCGGCCGTATAGGAGAAGAAGATCGGTCATATGCAAAAAGATCAAGTATATCATCTGAAGGCACATGGCTTGCCCATGGAGTTTGAGGTGAGTCCATGAACGGTAGT
This sequence comes from Crucibulum laeve, assembly GCA_004379715.1. NCBI lineage: Eukaryota > Fungi > Basidiomycota > Agaricomycetes > Agaricales > Nidulariaceae > Crucibulum > Crucibulum laeve. The sequence goes on from ML213590.1 coordinate 1,569,262, forward strand.
GCTGCCTGTCTAGCAGAATCTGTGTGCCATGTTGAATGAGGTGGCACTCGTCTTGGTGTCTCTTGGGATGCATTCGCGTGAACGGAAGTCCGATTTGAAAGAGCATTTGTAAGTAATGACGAGAAACCCGAGAGTCTTCGTCTAGCTGCGACGTCTTCTTCGCGTCTTTCTGAAGTGCACTGTTTGAAACCCCCAGAAGTGGAATATCGACGCAAGAGGGGTGATTGGATGGTACGTATAGGAGAGGGGCATTGCATGGCCTTCGCCAGAGGTGCACTGTGGCGAGACCGTCGATCATTAACAGCTCGCCCGAAGACACGCGGGAGAAGACCGTGGAGGTCAATTCTAGGTTTCTTTCTGGCGGACGTCGGGCAGTCTGCTTTACGAATCCAACATCCGATCACGGGTTCCCATTCCCACTCGCACGCGAGTCTGGTGGTACGGTCCTTAGCTTCGGGAGTCTGGTCGATAATCTTAGTATAGAAATCAACGATATGGCAAGATTGGGCCGGTACTGTTCCAGTGCCAAAGCATCGACTTTCGGCCTGATCCACAAGGTCTATAAGCTCTCTTCGGTGTCGCTTGAGATCGTCCAATTGACCAGAGAAGAGGTATTCATTTGTAGGATCTTCGGCGTGGCGTAGAGCGCTAGCCCACAAACATGCCTCCAGACGGAGGAGGCCCTTAGATCGCAGGAGATCTGCGGACTTGTTGAAGTGTTGACGGCACTCAGCCAGTTCGTGGTTGTGGTACAGACTTCTGACATAAGTACTGTATGTAGATGTCTGTGGTGTGATGGTATGAAGAGTATTCACAACTGTGGTAACTTGGGATGGCGAGGAATGTGAACTGAACGATGCTAGCCATGCTGTGCCTAGTTGAACGATGCTGTTGTCGATATCAGCAGTAGACATTGCATCATCTGATGCAAACGAGTTGAACCAGATCCTCGCCAGGAAGTAGTATACAGATTCAGACACATGTAAAGTGGGATCCAGAGAGCAGCAGCGGTCGTGTGATAGGCATAACCATTTATTGAGTCGGCGATTCACTGTGCTGAAGTCGACTTGTTCTACCTCTTTATGATGGGTGCCTCTCGACGACGCTTTCTTACGAACGACAAGAAAAATTTCATACAGGTGTGCTGTAAAGAACATAAAGTATGAAAAGTTCATATTGTTATTCCGCATGATGTTGTGCATGGCCCTTGACGTCCATACTTCAACGTTTGTGTTGTCTTCGAGCACATCCAGTAATATTCGAAGAAAGTCGCTGTCCTGACGTCCTGAGCTCGACCACCTGTCTCGAAGCTCAGAAAGAAAAGTCGAATGAGAAGGATGACATAGCGGAGGAGAAGTCTGCGATCCGGGTCGTGGATAAGTTGCAACAGAGAGTAATTCGTGTAGGAGGACATGTGCTTCACGAGGTAGGTCATGGCTCAGTGCCACATCCAGTAAAACGCTGAGAAGCGTTGGGTGATGCTGGCAAGTTTCTAGGATAAGATTGAGTGCATGCGATAACACAGTCCATCTGTAGGTGTAGTTAGTATAGTGAGAAGATGGTGGTAAAGAGCTGCTTACCCTCGATACGGCAACGGAACTGCTTCGTATAACTCATCTGAAAGATCAGGAAGTACCTGGGTAGAGTCTATAGTAGTGATAGATTCATTGGGAATATTCATGCCCACGATAGTTGCACAGATAGCTGACAGCGTTGTTGCACTTTGCCTGTGATCACTCTGTTGAGATCCTAACAGAGAATCACTGGAGGCTTGGACCTTTAATACGACATCCTTGAATGAGTCACGGACGGCATATATCTTGCGAGACAGTTCCAACATTTCTGGACCAGTTTTTTCAAAGTGCACGCGGACTCGAAGGGTATCTGGATGAGGAAGGATCGAGAGCGGTGGGGTGTTCGAACCCACGGAAGAATGGGTTGAGTAAGTAACTGGGCATGTGGAGGAGGTCGAAGGGTGTGGGGTTGCGGCGAGCGAGGCCAAGGCGGCACATCTGTTGCGTAGGGGCCTGAGGAAACGGTTGATCCTGCCAATGTCAAGGTCAGGTTGTGGCCGCATTCCATGACCGTGTGTGCCGGAAGCAGTGGTGCTTCGCACTCGGAAACTTCTATGTGAGAAGTATCTGGGATATTGCTGCTGGGAGCTTGTAGTCTGCTCAACACACTCAGGCTCGGGAGTTGTTTAAGAGCGTTGGCAACGACGGTGTGCAGCGCGTAGCGTGTACGTTGTCGCTATCAAAGCTGCCATGCTCAATCGCGTTCTTTCCACGTGATCGAGGGGGATGCAGAATTTATAAATAGACATGACCATGGTGCTGGACGTTAAAGTCGCTTGTCGATCGCACAAGTAATAATATTATGAAATGTACAGATTACGGTATCAACCATTTTACTGCTGTTCGTGATAAACAGCTGGATAAAACTGATGGTGGAGGACATCCAGGTGTTTGAGCTGCATTAATTTGAATGTTCGTCAGCCAGATGAAGTGATAAGATCAAGATACCGGCAGTTGCGATTGATCTGTGTAATAGTTTGCAGTAACTGCCTTCTCGCAAAAAGCAAGAGTGCGCCAGATATCACGGCTGCTGCATGGTTGCTGCGGCTGAGCGCTGTATGATTAGTAGTAGATCATCCCTGTCCTGCTCACACCGGCTCTCATAACCATCTTATCCTTCGCCTGTCGTCTGGACAACTCATCAGGAAGCTCTCCTTTATTAACCACATCTTGATACATCTTCTGTTCACCGTCGATCAGCCACAACATTCCAGACACCTTTTCAAGCCCTCCATGGCGCGCCAGGTGCCCCAGTTCCAGAACCTGTTCTCTCCAGAAGGGGAGACCTTCTCGACCCCACCTACTACTCCTGGCCTCGTCGATACCATGACGCGCCCATCTCTCTCTCGTCGCAGCAGCAGGCCTACCTCTCTCCACATAGACCACTCCCAGGCCGTTTCCGACATCGTATTGGACACCGCTTCATCACCCAACATGACCAGAAAAGTGAATGGTCTGCAGAATGGGTCTCACAACGATCATACATTATCCTCCGATCATCCTCCTGCCGCTTCCCCACCCCCTTACATGGATTCAACACAACCTGTTCATAACGGACAGCTAGCAGTCAACTCCCCCTGCTTCGTCCACTCACACCTTGATAAAGGCGCATCGCTGAATGACTGGCTCCGGAATAAGCACCAGGCTGATAATACCGACGTTGGTGTTGCTAAATCATTACAAAGACTGACTGGTGGGCGAGTTCACAATCATCAGCCTCCGTATTCCCCTTTCTCTACTGCGAGCAACAGTACAAATTCTGTCATTGATAGCGACGGCGAGGAAGAATTCGTTGGTAGTCTGACCAAGCAATTAGCCGAGACCGCTGTTGGTGTTCGTGAAATGAGCAAGCAACTCGGTAAGTGCAGATATCTGCATCTGCATCACCCTTCTGAAATAGCCATCATAAGGTCGTGCTCGAGTGCAGTCTAACATCCAAAATGTTTTGATCATCACGAAGGCCCGAGATAACCGGTTGATCAAGCTCACTCGTGAACTTGCATTATACCTGATGTTGAAGCAAAGACCAGGCCAAAAGCGAGGACTTGTTGTGTGCGTACATGCTCAACCTTACGTTACACCTAAACTGAAATAAACGAACAGATATGTTGATAATCAACTGCGACATTCTAAGCGTTTCGACGCTGAAGGCATCGAGCGTGACCATCCCGAACTTTTCGTGCCGTTCCCAAGACGGCGAACGTCGAGTTCCCATTCTCTTTCATCTGCTTCTTCTAGCTCTGGCCATAAAGATGACCTGATCGACGAAGGGCAGCTCCGGTACTGGACCAGCAGCATGTGCAGTAACAGCCCCCATCTATTTGACTTCGTTGTTACTGTGAGTTCTGAATTCTCTTCTATTCGAATAGTTCTTCACACCATTTCTCTAGCTCGGAGGAGATGGAACAGTTCTCTTTACCTCGTGGCTCTTCCAACGCATTGTCCCCCCAGTTCTGCCTTTTGCACTTGGTTCTCTCGGTTTCCTGACCAACTTTGACTTTTCTGATCATCAAGCGGTCATGGACTCTGCGATAGAGAATGGCATCCGTGTCAACTTGCGCATGCGCTTCACCTGTACAGTGTTCCGTGCTGTCGCCAATGAAGAGGGCAAAGGTCGCAAAGCCGTGAAGAAAGGCGAAACGGGTGAGATTATCATGAAAAACATCGAGAAGGGCGGCTGGGAAGCCCTCGAAGGCGGGTGGTCTGGTGGTTATGCGCTTGCCGAAGGGAAATGCACCAAGGACAAGGAGATCATGTGCTTTACAACACGTCCAGTAGAGACCTTTGAAGTCCTGAATGATTTGGTGGTTGACCGTGGTCCAAGTCCATACGTCAGTCAGCTGGAACTCTTCGGTAAGTTGTTACTGCTACCGGTCGGATCTGTACATTGACAGGCTTAATTTCTGTAGGAGATGACCATCATATGACGACCGTTCAGGCTGATGGTCTGACTGTCTCAACTCCTACCGGATCCACTGCATACTCAGTACGTCGGAGTAGACTTCTTCATGCATGTCATTTAATGGCTTCTTTAGCTCTCTGCTGGAGGATCACTTGTACATCCTGAAATTCCTGCTCTTCTTATTACCCCTATTTGTCCTCATACACTATCTTTCCGCCCGATGCTTCTTCCTGACAGTATGGAACTGCGGATATGTGTCCCATACAATTCTCGCAGCACTGCTTGGGCATCGTTTGATGGTAGAGGCCGTATAGAACTCAAACGTTAGTAACATATAGCATTAGCTTATCGAAAATCGCTAATACGATCATAACTGCAGAAGGCGATCATATCAAAGTCACGGCATCTAAATATCCCTTCCCTACGGTGTGCGCGGACAAGCAGTCGACCGATTGGTTTCACGCCATATCACGCACACTCAAATGGAACGAGCGAGAAAGGCAAAAGTCGTTCGTGGTTGTCGAAGAGGGCCCATCGAAGCCGAAGAAACGTAGCAAGCGGGGCACTCCGACGCCGGAGCAGAGCAAGGTCACAAATCCCGATTTTGATGAAATGCCTGACGATGAGGAAGACGAAGTTTCCGAGGACGAGGAAGAGGACGATAAATTCGACATTGACGACTCTTCGCCTGAAGCAGCTTCGGCGGCGGCGGGCATACAGACCGGTCGTGATGCATCGGTTGATGAAGACAAGGTGAAAACTCCGGAAATACCTACCAAATCTGTCGCCGCCACGCTTCTTAGGAAGGAACGGAGGCGTACATCCAAGTCGCGATCCCGTTCAAGGTCTTCCGGCGTCCGTTCTGGAGTCGATTCTCCCAGTCGATTCCAGGACCCTCATCCTCATCCTCCAAATTTGTCACCCCGTCATGTTGGTTTTTCATTGACTTCTTCGTCACCCACATCTCAGTCTGAACTGTCTGACTCGGGACTGCTCCATGTGGCTCAACAGGGTGCAAGGGATGACATACATTCCAACAAACAACACAGCGGGAGGAGCAGGATCCCTAAAGATCGTGATATAGAAGCTGAGACCGTGAAAACGCCCACTCTCGCCAATCTCACATATGGAAAAGGTAGAGGCCATTCTCGCACCCGCTCCTCAGAACACCACCGAGCATTTGCCGTGTGGGGACAAGACGAAAGCGACAGCAACGCGAGCGACAGCGATGCCTAAGACATCATGCATTTCACTATTTTACGTCAAGCACATTGCTTCATACCTGGATCTATCATGTATCACCATAATTATCAGATGCTTCCATATAACTTAGAACGTTATCATGTCAAATATGCTTTTCATTTTAGAACACCCCCTTCTTTACGCTAGAAAAATACCGTGTCCAATCGTACAAAACGCTCAAGTGCTCTATAATCAGGCCTATCCTTTGCCACTGACCATATCCACATGTCGAGGTCCGGTAGTGTGATGTCTCGTATCCAGCCTAACTCTCTAGCTCTGGAGCTTTCTGGCCGAGCAGCAGATCGTGCTGTCTCGACGATAAGCTCACATGCATCAATGGCTGCGGCTCGTAGGATGTAAGACTGCTGTGAAGTTAGAACAGGTCCTTCTTTCGGCATAGTCTTCTTTGCATCTTTGTCGGTGCTTGGACTAGGCCCCAACAGTTCTTTAAGCCTTTCTTCAGAGCCCGCTGCAGGGAACAATGAGAAAAGCTTCGATGATGACAAATCTATGACACCAAGGTGAATGAGTAGGGAGGGCAGAACATTGTCAGTAAAGACAGGGCTGCTTTTGGTTGAAGGAATTGGAAATAGAGGATGTGAAGTGGTTGTTCCAAATCGAACGGAGATGGCATGAAGCAGGAAGAGTGCTTTCTTAAAGCAATATATCGCTAGATATCAATTTAGCTTACGGACAAGACCGAATATGCAGAGTTTAACACACGTTTCCCGTCAACTAATCCCATATCTCGGAAAGCAGGGAAAGCACGAACAAGCTATAGGAGGGACAGTAAGTATAAACTCAGTAATTCACAACAGACGCATGTATGATAACATACCCTTTCAACAACAAATTCCATTAAGAAGTCAGATCCTTTTCCAGTGCCAGCTTTGGCTCCTTCATTCAAAGCTTCTGCGACAAAAGCTCCGAGATTAGGATAGCCAGAGTTGGACAATATTGCTCCAGTCTCATTCAGCACGCCAGTGACTAGCTTTACCATATCATATAGTGGTCCTCCGAGTTCTCCTACGACAACACCGGAAATAGTTTCATGAGGTCGTTCTACGTGGAGTTGAACATTCATTAACTCGGCTATCTTTGCATCTTGGATAGACTTCATGCCTACTGCCGACAGCAGGTCATCTTCAATGCTTGATGTGATGTACATGGAAAATACAAGCGCTCGAATTGAGTCCCATGCACCGCGACCAGTCTGAACATGCAACGGAACACGATATCCAGAAGCAAAATTGAGCAATGATAACACCGAGATCAAGTTTAGCTCATCAAGGACTGAAGAGAATTTGAGAGGAAGTGCAAGTCCATGATATGCTGAAACACGCTTGTAAGAGTCAACGAATGCTGGAGAGAATAAAAGCCGTTCAATTGCAGCGGGGGTAATCTGGAGACGCTATTAGAATTGATCAAGATCCCACTGTCATCGGAACTTACTGAAATATTTGCAGCCTGACGCACAGCTCGTGAGGAATCACGAATACTCGGCAAATAGGCTCCCGAAGGAGGCAAGGCGGGTTGTTCAGACATGACTAGGAGTTTTAAATTCGCCTTGTTTGAGTGATTCTTGTAAATTATATAGGGATACTTCAGCCAGACTCGGACTGACTGCAATCGTTATCGAGTAGATGACTGGAATGAGCGAGCAAGCTGATTTATTGAAGCGTGACAGATCACACACGTGAACGCATTGTCACGCGTCGAGAAGTTGGTCCGGTTGGCGCCTGTTGCTCGTTACACTTTCATCTTGCCAACGTACTATCTGGTGACCTGAAGGATATACCAACGTTATAGGTACGAACATACTATACATGCATCAAAATTACATGCTCAATCATGTTCCGTTATTCTCAGCGGCTACATATCCTTCTCGGTGATATCGAGCTAGTTGAATTTGGCGCTTGAAAAATGTTCAGCCTGTCTATGTTCCGAAGGTCTCTTCAAATCCGACAGTGTCGGCTATATACCAGTGCTGCTGACTCTGCAGGTGTGTTCATTAACAATCCTAATTATCGGTATTAGCTCCAACAAAACTAGACCTTCGTTCGCGTCTAATATTTGGCGTCAAGGCCGCTATGAAGGTGGGTCTTTCCATGACTACATCTCAATTTACAAGTGTCATACGAATAACAGAGGAAAGATTCTTTCACTTCAACAACTTTACGTGTATGCGTTCACGCGCGTCTCTAATCAAACATAAACTGATCATGGAATAACAGTGTGTGCTTTCAGACGTGTATAATGCCGACAAAACGGCATCCAATGGGTCTGTTACATCATCTGACATAGTGAGTACATTGTAACTTGTAAGCAATAAATTTTTATTATGGACTCATTTTATGGGGATAGACGGGGATTCTTAGGAAAGCTGTTCAACGCCGGGTGGGTATTTTCATGCAAAGTTTTCTCATCTTGGCCGCGTGTTAATCGGTTTATTTTTACAGATGGAGGCTGCTCACAAGTTCGAAGAAGCGTCAAGACCTGAGCTAGCGGAAAACGAAAAGAAAGAGGCAGAGATATTGTCAGAATTCTTACCACCGCTTCTTTCTGAAGCGGCAATCGACCAAATTCTTCAAGAAGCGCTCAAGGACCTATCAAAGGACACGGATTCCCGCAAGTCATTGGGCCTCCTCTTCAAAAGCTTCTATTCGAAAGTTGACAAATCTACGGTCGACGCGGACCTGGTCAGGAAAAGAGCAGAAATTTTGCTTGCCGCCAGATCTGCTCCATAGAACGTACATAGCTTTATGGTGTAGACTATATTTATACTATCACTCTCTACTTGTGCATACACGCCAAGTTGGTATTGTATATTCCATTCTCTAGGCAGTGTGATCCACATCCTGCTCGGAACCAGTAGCATTTACATGTGAAGGGCCTGGTGATAGGGGGTTCTCAGGCATTTTCGACCTCTTGCGAGCGCTCAACTTTTCCTCGTCTAGCTCTTCATGTGAAGTAGCATTCGGAGGAGTCGTCGTGTCCGACACCGGAGGGAACGTGGCGGTGGTCGAAGTGGGAAGAGTACTTCGCATTCTCATAAGATTATCGATGCATCGATAGAGAGCGCCAGATACATCCTCTAGAACCCTCAAGCGTTCATCGATGGCCTCCCGCGTAAGATCATCCATAACTGACAGCTGTTCTTCAGTGAGAGTCGCCGGTAACTGAGATAATGTGGTGTGTAGGGCACTCGATTGGCTGATTGGAGATGTCACATTTGCATGAGGTCGAGAACTCTGTGTTTGACCGGAGGAGCTAGAATCCGAACTCGAAACATTGTTGTTGATAGAGGATGATTCGCCTCGTCGGATATTGGGTGCATACGAGACAATGGTATCCCTCGGAAAAGGGCTTCCCTGCGTAAGAGCACCGTAATCATACAGTGGAATAAGAGGCGGAACATTTATGCCAAGGTTTTCCGTAGTCACAGCACTTCGTACCTCTCTTTGAGGTTCAGCAGCTATGTCAAACGATGTTCCATCGACCGTGCGAGTAGCCGCTGAGTTAACACCAGACGACGTTGTTGGAGTTCCACCAACTGACCTGCCGCTGTTTAGTCTTCGCAAGGCAGCTTGTGCGGCAGCTTCGCGGGGATTAGAAGAAGGCTCAGTGCTGGTGTTGGCGCTCGTAGGTATAGACGCTTCTGACATTCCCCATGGATTAGTTTGTTCGGTATCGGTTGGGATAGATTGTGGGTCCGAGGTGTTTATCGATTGTGCCTCAGAGCCTGGTGGATTATTATCGCGATTGCGATCATCTGCTGGCCAAGACCGCCATACCCCATCAGGTCCAGGAAAGCCAGGATATCGTGGAACAGGTTGTAACGGCTGAGGTTGTTGTGAATTCTGGGTGGCTGATTGTGGTTGACGGGGCCATTGATATTGAACGTGGTATTGGATGAGGATGCCTCCAGGTGGTACTGTAGCGCCTGCGTTCCCTTGAGCTGGTTGTGCGTGGTTGGGACGCTGCTGTGCTGCTGGAAATCCACCCGCATTAACAGCTTGGCCTGGTGGACCGAATAAACGCCCAATTAGTCCCAATGGATTTCCTAGATTGTTTCCTGCAGCAGCGTTGGGGACACGAGGTGCACCAAGAGGGTTCTGCTGTTGAGCAGCTGGGCCTTGTCCTTGAGGAGGTCCTTGTGTTCCTGCAGGTGGAGGTCGCTGATCAGGAGTATTGTCGAGAACAGTTCGACGACTAAGTAAGAATAGAATTAATTAATCATTAAGAAAAAAAAAAAAAAAAAAAAAAAAAAAAAAAACTAACCATGTAGGGCAACTTTGTTGCCGTTCAAGCCACGAACGAAGGCAATAGAAATGAAAGACATGACCACAAGGCAACTTTTTCGGCGTTGTGTTGGGTCCATCAGCGGCAGGAGGCGCCAATTGAGCCGTCTGCAATACCATCTCTTCGCGACATATGATGCAGGTGCGGTCACTCATCGCTGTCAATTCCTCTTCAGTTGCGTTGGGATATCTCTGATCCATATTTCGTGTTGCAGTTTGGTATCGGTGGAGGGCTCGAAGTCGGGTTATGAATGATCTTGCAGTGATATAGACGTCACGGATTATGTTCAAGGGTAGGCCGTAGAATGTGATGATAATAATGAAGAACACAAGATAGGTGGTTAATTTGAGGAAGTCTGAAATTTATACTTAGTATGTTGTGTCATCTATACCTAGCGAGATCTCACCTGTGGTCAATTCGATGTAGAACACCCACATACTCTTATTTTCCCAAGGAGGAGCATTCTCGCCGCCACGCCTACCAGCACGACGGAACTCGTACGCTGAAAGCAAATACTTGAGTATTGTATTCATGACGCTTGCCATCAATATGCCATACTATGTTGACTGTAAATCAAAGGGAGTGATTTATGACGAGATAGACTCACTTCGCTCGCGAACAATACCATCCCACCCACACCATTGGTAATCGTGCTTTCGACGGCAAATAGGAACATCAAAAAATCCGTTGTCCATAGAATGACGAATAGAACGGTCATCCGGACATGGAAAATCAGCGAAGGTCCAGGATATGGCCTTTGGTCCATCTAAAGATTAATTAGGACGGATAAAGGAACAGAAATAACTACGTCTACACACCCATTCAATGCGGTCCCCGGCAAGCCAGTGGAATGATTTCACGAAAAGCAAGAAACCGAACATGAGCGCAAATGGCGTGTCAAATTCGTCTCGAAAGATTGTGAAAGCGAGCAGGGATTCAGTGATGAAGAACCACAGTCGATCATACAGGCGCTGAATCAATGAAAATATATCAGCAACATTCTATGGTTGTGGCCTGCAGGTGCTTGCCTCGACTTCATTTGGTCGCAGACTGCCAAAAAAGATCTTCTGGACTATATGACCACAGAGAAGGGCTAAGAGAAAACCAAAGTTTGCCAGGACCTTGGGAAAACAAGAACAGGATTAATGGCAGTAGAATGAAGGAGGCATAACGAACTCACGAGAACACTGCGACTGCTCTTGGAAAGATATATGGCCACGGAGTAGAAGTTGCTGTAGTTCTTTAGTGCATTGGCAATGACAGCCGATACAGCAACGATGGATACAAGACAATACAGAACGATGCGATAAGCATTGAGGAAACGGGCAGCACCCTGTGTTCGCTGGAGTAGAATATCGTTGACAGGCATGGTGAAACAATTAACGGGGTGAATTGATCAGGTCTATTGCAGCACTCAAGGCCAAGGATTTACAGCAACCTCTCTGGTTATAGTTGGGTGCTTCTGTTGAGCATTCAGCGCTCGGTATCGGGTGTGTAGAACCTGAGAGTAGGTACAAAGCTGGCAGAGATTCTAATGGGCGCCTGTTATTGATGTCGTGGCTGGAAGCGTGTCATCCTCGTGACTCGTTATCACATTGAGCACTAAACTCAAATTAAACGCTCCAGTCACGAAGCACTCACTGCATCTGTGCCTCATGGAAGCCTCAAGGCGATAAGCGCTATGACTTCAGATCAGCAGCGCTGGACAAAGGCAATGATGTTTGCACTCAGACACCAGCATCGAATACTTATGTGTGGGTACTGGCGCCTAGTAAGTGATCTGAGGCGATGCTCTTGAAAAGCTATAAAGACGTTCTTTAAATTTTACTCCACTCCCATCCTTCAGTTCAGAGGTGGGTGCGTGTGCCTTCCAATCCTTCTGTAGTGATTTGGGATCAAGATGTCTACTATTCGCCAACGACCGAACTACGGGGATCATTCTACTATTCCTCAGAAACAAGCCGAGCGTTGCGACAATGATCGGACGGGCAAAGCTAGCTCAGCAAATAGTGCATTCCTGTCCCGTTCTGGAATGCGCAACATTTTTTTAGCGGTGCTAGGACTCTCACTCTGCTACCGCTGGCTTAGGAAAGACCTACCGCACCCTTCCGATACTACTTACGCAATTTGTTCAAAGGAAGGGAACAAGATATATACTGTCGATGAACATAATACTCAACAACAATGTGTTGTGGTCCATCGTGGTTACATCGTTGAAACGGGTTCCCTTCGTGAGTTTCGATACAACTTTTTACAGAAACGGACAACATAATATACTCTCCAGAGGACATAAAAGGACTTAGGAAGAGTTTACCGTACATTGGGGCTGCATTGAACATTCGTTACATACCAGATGGGTCAATCGTTGTTCCTGGTATCAGTGGTCTGTTAAATGGTCAAATTTTGACTATCTTCTCTTCTGAAATTATTCGATTAGACTCCCATGGTCACATCCTGGAATACGGAGCGAGTCAACAGCTTCCCCTCGAGGGCACAAAGACAATTCAGGGTATGCAATGCTCTTCAAATTTCTCTTCGCTCGCGTTTCTTATAAAGGCTGCAAACATGAAATTTTTTACAGATACGGTAGCTCGAGTGAGAGAGTTCATTCTTTCCAATCCCGATGTGTACAACGATACCTCCAAATTCATCATGGGAGGAGGTTGGGACCACACCGTTTGGCCGAGTTCCGGATGGCCATCTGCTGTTGGTTTTCTGCTCTCTTTGTTTTATACACTTAACGAGCAATCACACACACTAGGCTGATCTCGACGCGGACCCTGTGATCCGTGGTCGACCGGTTATTCTCCAAAGCAAAGACTGTCATGCTCTCTGGGTATCCTTGCGTGCTATTGAGTCCAGCTTACCATTCCCGGAAGCTATTGAAGGCGGAGTTATCGTTCGTGATGACACTGGTAGTCCGACTGGTATGTCTTTCCCATTTTCCTGTACATAATATGTACTCACTTCTTCATAGGTCTTCTGCTTGATAACGCACAGGATCTACTCAAACAACCTAAATTAACAGAAAGTGATCTATTGCGGCGATTCAAAGTAGCCGTAAAGGATGCACATTCTTTAGGGCTTACCTCGATCCATGACGCTGGCTTGGATCCTATCTCTTTGGCGTTTTTCAAAAGGTCTGGCTGATTTATCTAAAAATATCGTGTAACTGAACTTTTCACAGGCAAGCTGAACTGGGAACGTTGCCTGTACGTGTTTCTGTGATACTCGGCACTTAATGCACGGTACAACTCAACTCATAGATCCGAATTTATGGCATGACTTATTTTAACGAAGATAAGGCATACTGGGGTAATACTACTACTCCTGTGATTGGTGCGGGCAACGGAAGGCTCACCGCTCGTAGCGTCAAAATTTTTGCAGACGGTAAGATCGCCTAAACATTCTCTGAATTTTTACTAACTAACAAAGCACAGGGGCTTTAAGGACAGGAGGGGCTGCTGTATGTATTGTCTGTTTTTTTGTGCGTGTGTGCTGAAGAATTTGTGAAGCTCTATGAACCTTACACCGATAATCCATCCACGCCTGGATTCATGCGTTTAGATTCAGATGTTCTATTTGATGTAATCCCCAAGTTCTTACGAGATGGTTGGCAAGTTGTATGCTGTTTTGCATTTTCTTTGTTGGCATGTGTATTGACTTTCGGGCAGAATGTCCATGCCATCGGAGACCGTGCCAATGGAATTGTTTTGGATGCATTCGAAGCTTCCTTGGTAGGCGTTAATGTCACAGCCTTACGGCCTCGTCTTGAACATGCGCAAATGATGACGAAAGCTGACATGGCTCGTCTTGGAAGGCTTGGAGGTGCGTGTCTATGTTGTTGGTAAATTTTATTTATAAAATAACCCCTTTCAAGTTATCGCCAGTGTTCAACCAACTCACGCGTACGTATAAAATACTTCACCATAAACGAAAACTGTAATTTATTAGTGGGATGCCAGGATAAGTGACATGTGGTACGCTCAAGATAGACTGGTGCGTTAATGGTGTTAATCCAGGAGCCGATCTCATACTTTTACTCCAGGGTCCTGAACGTGTCAAACAATTATATGCATTTCGATCTTTAATAGACAGTGGTGCTAGGATTACTCTTGGATCTGACTTTCCTGTTGAGTCTATGAACCCGCTGTCGGGCTTCTATGCAGCAATTACTCGGGTGTCTCCTGACGGCAAATCCCCACATGGTTCGGAGGGATGGTATGTTGTAACTAAGTTTTTCAAACAAAGACCATCATTTAAACAGCCATAGGTTCCCTGAACAGCGATTAACGCGCACTGAAGCTTTGCGTGGTATGTGCTCTACCCCTTATTGATCTGTCTTTAAGTAATGTGGCTCCTTAGGAATGACTATTGATCCCGCGTATGCATCATTCACCGAAAATACTCTTGGTTCCCTGGAAATTGGAAAACGTGCAGATTATGTGGTACTCTCCCAAGATATCATGACTGTGCCAGCGAATAAAATTCTGTCCACGGAGGTTCTTGCAACTGCCATAGATGGAGATGTCGTTCACGGATCTATCTGACGACAACAGTAAATAACGACAAACCTGAAAGGTCCATATTCAATCGCTTATAGCGCTTCCAACTTCGAAACTTTCTCCAGACTGTCTATCACTCATCAGCAATCACACTGTTTTCTCTAGCCCCTTCTTATAGCTTTTCCTAGGTCTTTAGCCGTGGAATTACAGATGACATCACCTCCGGTCTAGGCACCCTTTCTGTTATAACTTTTTCTCTGCTCCGGACGGAAATAAGTGGCGATTTATGGCTACAGCCACCACCGACAATAGAGATGGATTGTTTTTAAAAACAAAACAAAAAAACAAAAAACAAAAAAACAAAAAAAAACAGCGGCGATTTTGGGGGTTGGTTGATTAGTCTCGGTTCATTCTATCAACCCGCTTGATTTTCGCTTGATACCCCCGTCTTTCCCCCTTCCCCATTATATTTTGACGGAACAAAGCGGCGGTTTGGGGGGTTGGACTCTGGCTTAGTAACATCTTGTTGGATCAACCTGCTTAATTTTTGTTCAATACCCCCGTCTTTCCCTCCTATTTCCATTCCCTTGGTCCAAGTTGTTTTTCGAGTCTTCAGATGGCGGTTTAGGGGGGCTTGTCGTATCGCTTGCTGGCCACCGACACCGACAGTCCCGCTTTACAATCATCCAATATCCTTCAGTCAGAACCATCCAGTAACCTCATTTCTTCGACGCAGGTTGTCGTTACTTTTGATTTGAAATATACTTTGCTCAACTTTTATTTCTGGGAGGGTAGTCATTTCTCCTTCTATAACGGTGTGAGTGTGAGGCTTCCTAAAGAATTCCGGTGTAAAGTGCCATTTCAAATGCTTGAGAAGAGTCGATGGTAATAACGACAATATAATTAACTACAGCGGTCCAGCCCTGTTTTCGAGCTCTTTTCAAATAGAAATGAAATACTGCCGTCAGGAACGTCTCGAACAGAACATGTCTCGTCCATTGCTGTGATGTTGTTTAAATCCACCGAAGAGAGTAACGAGGAGTCTGACTGCGAGTTATGTCCCTCCTTGATGGCGAAGATGAGTTTCCTCAGGACGTCGTCTTGTACCTGGTCACGAGCAATAGCAGTTAAGCAGTTGATATGCGTCCACGATCCAAGGGATGCCAGGCCAGCCTTCTTTTTTTGTATATACTAAAAAGAAGCCGACGTCTTTAGGTTTAATTATTAGCGAGAAAGGACCAAAGCAACCAACCAATTTATCTGATTTGTCATTATCTTCAGTTGTGAGCTCAGAAGCGGCGATAAAACCCTCCTCTAATGGCATATCGTCTTCATCATCCTCAGGAAGGTCTTCAATGCTAGCGAGAGCAACCTTGCCGCAAGGGCATTCGAGAAGATCGTGTGTGTTGCAGGCGGTATTAGGATGGACGCGAAAAATATCACGTAACTACGAACATCAGCGAGTGTGTACAATGTTTAGGCCGTGAGATATACGAACATCTTTGCGAGTAAACGAATCACTTTTGTTCTGTTTATTTACCTGCTCAAAGATGAGTAAAAAGACTCTTCACTTCTAACGATGCATAATTTACCCCTCCCATTAAAGCTGTATCATTACAAATCTGTGATTAGAACCGCAATCGTAGTGGAATTCGAGTTACGTACAGTCACTCAGCCCGAGTTTAGTAACCTGCCTTTGGAAGATTTTTTCTTAAAATAATCTTTTAGCAGCCTAAGTCAATGAAGTAATGAGAGCGCGTACCGTCAATGGTCCCTGCGGTGAGAAAACGGTATATGAAGACGGGTCGTTTTTGGCCGTCACTACATGATTGAAGTCAGATGACGCCTCATTATGAAACAAGCTAAGGACTTTACCGATGACACCTTGCCATGGATTGAAGATCATGACTAGAAGTGGTAACAGAATTAGAACAAATAAAATTCTAGAGCTATCGACAATACCTCGGATTCCAATCTGAGTCGATAAGGCAAAGCCTAGAAGCTCCTGTAATGGATCTTAAGTTCGCAATATATGATTTCCGAACAGTAGATGAATATACCAATAAGGTTTATACCAACACCACCTGTTCGTCAGCAGGTTAATATAAACAACAGAGCGTATAATTACGACACGAACCTGCTTTGGAGCTCAATAGGAATATGACTAAAATAGTGACATTAGCATAGACGGGCAGGGATGAACTAAGTGACATACAGCTACTCCGTTGGGACGACTTGTTAAACGCATTGACATACTCTTGTCGCTTCGGTTGAGGCGTTTGCCTAAAACTACTTAGTATGTACGATAATCTGTTGTTAAGCGAGACTCACCCATCAAGGCGGTAGTACGAATAGTTTCTCTTCTTACAATATGCCTCGAGAATATTGAGGGTAGATGTGTAATGTGATACTAGGACGCATTTCTCTTCGGTGTTCTGAGAAATATAAGCGCAACCGAATCAGCGATGGTGAGGAATTGACTTACCTGACGTATCGTTTCCAGCATCTTCGATAAAAGGATTAGCTTGCCTTGAATAGATATAACATAAGTAACGATCGAAGATTAAAACTGCCAGGTTTATACCGCTCAGAGAAACGTCCTCGACTTGGGCCCCAGTTGGAAGTAGACCAAGTGCATCATCCATACCAACTCTTTCAATCCAAGAGGCCGATTGATTAGGTTTACTTTTCACTTTATCCGCTGTTGCCTTGAGCAAAATCGGACTATTACTGATTTTAGTCAGGATATTGATTAGAGCAAGTGATTCGGCTGTGGAAGTCTGCTCTAGGTCATCCAATCTCGTTGGGTTTAGAATTTTCGCGAATATCTCCAACTGAAGGCGAGTTGGGGTAACAAAGACGACATATTCGTCTAAGTTTTGTGAGTATTATATAGAGAAACACACAAACAATTGCTACGTACGTTTTGGTGGTAAGTAGTTCTTGAGCAAGGTAGCATCTCGTCGTAGGACAAAGCTTTTCGCAATCGTCAGGAGCTATTGGGTCACCCCTCAGAAGTCGAATCAAGAGAAGAGTAGACAAAGAAAAATTGCACCTGCGCAGAGCGTCCATCGCCAAGTTCCATCTCAGCTTTCGATGCACCAGGCGCCCTACCGTTAAGAATCGGTGTCACGTATACACGGCGAAAGGTGTTATAGTCATCTAGTTGAACAGATGAGTGTATCCGAGGTATTCAGCGAAAAACACCCACCAAGCAATCCTGGATTGCAAAAGTCCGCCTGTTTCGATGGTCAACATCCTCAGCTAATATAGTTGGACGGAGTCCGAAGAATTCGCACCATAGCATGAAATTCACCAAGATCATTCTGTATAGGAGTGCCTGAGAGAATCACTCTCCTCGTTGTTTTCAGTTTGTTGAACATTGAGGAGGTCTTGTTGTTGGCAGATTTGAGACGGTGGCCTTCGATATTGGCAAATTAGATTCCTCATTGCCAAGAGATACCAATGCTCAAACCTTCATCACAGATGATTAATCCGATAGGTGGACTGTATAGAATTTCAGCCTCGCCGAAATACTAGTAATAAGAAAAATGTAGCGCACATGCAAAATGCCAGTTGATCACTGGTCGTTATAAGTATGTGAAAAGAATGATGAATCAAGACTTACACGACTGTTCTTAGGCGTTCGTAGCCGATGATGAGTACTGGAAGCTTTTTGCTAGAAAAGCAAAGCGCATTTAGGACGAGAGTCTCAAGGTAATACGACCCACTAACCTATTCGTGTATACAGGAATAGCATTCTTATTTTTGTCACATGTTACAATACCGACGCGATCTTTACCTAGCCATTTATGGAATTCCGCTTTCCAGTTCTGTAGCATGCACTACGTGATTAGATATCTCCAGAGAAAGGTCCAAGGGTATGACATACGTTCACCAAAGACACTGGGCAGACAATCATAACTTTCTCGACAAACGGGCCTACACCTGCATATGGATTCTGTTCTATGAGCAGACCAAATCGTGAGATTCCGAAACCATTTCAGAAAGAAGACACGAACTCAGCAGAGTCCATATAAGGCTTATGGTCTACATATATCGCTTGATCAGCAACACGCTCCGGTAGAGAACATTCGAACACGCCTGGAGGGTTTTTCCAAGTCCCCTATATTCAAGGTATCAAAATATTGCGTTATGAGAGCAAACACGGAATCATGCACATTTCATCTGCGAGTATACATCCTTGGCCTTCATGCTTTCGCAGCCCCATAACACATTCATAAAGAAACTTGACGCCTGTTCTACCAATCAATGTCAACCTAAGGAGGGAACTTAAGACCATCGTACCTTCTTTCTGATGATCACGCATACGACGAGAAAGTATAGGGTCAATTACCACCGGCACTACAGGAAGATTGCTTTCATACACGTCACTACCTTCAGTGAATGTAGAAAAAACATGACCTACTGTTTGTTGTACTTCTTCATATGTTCCTTATTCGGAGCTTTCATGACAACTGCGCCTTCCGCGCCAGGATCGTGTCTAAGCATCAGTAAGTAATAGACGTTTCCTCAGCCGTGGACGACTTACAATGGTCCTTTCGGCTTCGGCTTCGCTGTAGTTCCATAAAAGGAATTAGGCGTCACGAAAGGTTTATTAGATGACGCATCGACCGGTTTAACTTTCGCTGGTTCGTTGTGAGAGAAGGAATAAAGGGGTGTAGCTTCCTCCTTGGGAGCCGGTTCTGGTGTGGGCGACCCTCGCAGTGTGATATTGGGAAGATCAGATTGTGGAACTTGGGAGTCAAGCTCAACCTCCTTTCCTCCGATGTAGAGATAAAATCCAGGGTGAAGCTCCTGTCCCTTCCATGCAGTGGTGCCCATCCTATTTTCACGGGTGTTGAATATGTGTGTGGGACGAAGTTGTAAGTGAACTTATACTCACAGTTTGCCTTCCTCAGATATCATAGTCAGTTTGCTTCCTATATGCGACAAAAACGCGTCTCCATCCCATGTTTTATGCTTCTTGCCTTGCTGTTTCCGCCTAAAATAGGGTCAGCTTAGCTCAGTAAGCAAACTACGTGAACATGTGAACTATACCAATTGACTATCCAATGTGAATTTTCTACTTTCACTTTGGGGGAATCTTCTTTCATCGCCGAACTAGGAGCATTAGCGAGCAGATCGACGGCCTGTAGCGGAACTCCACGGTCCTTGTTCGCTTGCAAAGATTGCCCAGGACCCAGTATTGGAGGAACAAACTTCTTTTGTAGGTCTTTGGTCGTGTCCGGCAAGGATGTAGGAGGGAACGTGGCTCCACTTCCAAAGCATTTACCAGAGAGATAATCTTGTCTTGTGATAGCACTGTCTACTTCGAGTTCTTTGCCACCGACTGAAAGATTGGCTCCTTCAGATAGCGGACGGTCGGCATTCCCAGACAGCATTCTACGATTGGTAAATAAAAATCAAATGATGATTTAGAAATTACATACATTTTCCCATCGAGATCATATAGCGTAGCCTTTTGCCTAAGAACTACTAGGACACCATCGCCGTCCCAGGTCTTGTGCTTTCGGTATTGTGGGTTGCGCCTAAGCAAAGACTAGATCACCACGAACATAACTAACGTGTTCGATGATGTAGAGCATACCATTGAACCATCCAGTACTCCTCGCCGCTTGCTCTTCCTTGGGTGGTGATGTTTTCATTATCCAGTGTCCGCTCTGACTCTGAAGCATGTCGTTTGCGACTGGCGTCTTCAAAGTAGTTCGATTTACGCTTCAACGATGACAGAGGTTGGAATGGAGGCATATCAAAATGAAGCAATGAAGGTCAGTAAAGAGCTTAGGTCGGTAGTGGTAGCTGAACCACCAATTCCGCTTGCGGTGGCGTGTCCATTATTACTGATGCTCAGGGAGACATTGTTGGTCTGCATGACAAGTGCATGTGACGTGACATGCTCGCGTTTTCACTGCGGGCAATTGCCCATACATTCGGCGAATATATTTTGAATATATATGGAATTAGATTTTAAATATATTCACGTTAAATTCTTCGAATGTATGTTGAATATATTTAAAATAAATTCATCAATATATTCATCATATATTCGATGGATATATTTTGATTTTATTCCCGATATATCCGTCGAATATATGGAGAATAGATTCAAAATATATTCGCCGAATGTTATGTCGAATATATTTTGAATGTGTGATTGCAGAGATGTTCAGTAGCTATAATTAGTTGGACAGCTGATTGGTTGGTACACACGTCACATGAGCACTGTCTGCTCGCCGCCTGCCTTGCCAGTCCCTCCTCCCTCCTGCTCATCATCTCCCACAATGAGCACGATGCCTATGTAAATTGACAATAAATTTTTAAAAAGAGTAATTTTCTGCTATTTAAACTAATTTAGAGAAAATATTCATGCTCACCGGAAACCACAGTGAGCACCAGCGGGGAAGGCGGGATGTTA